>VCCN01006703.1:5028983-5052114 GCA_006491835.1 Architeuthis dux | reverse complement strand
ATAGCCTGATATTAGTCTATGATTTTTCAATACTTTGAACAAACTCAGGAAAAAACCCTGTGTAGTTGAATTGTATTCTAAAACATTGCAAAAAACTTTAAGGCTAAGCTGATTTAAATGGCTGCTTTATAAGCTGATGCTCTATCTACACTGGTGGATTAAGTTCAATTAACAAATAATTGTAACTGTCTGGCACATTGCCAGTCTTGTAGCTCCTTTTACTACAAACCATTACTTGGAATCTTCTGTAAGTCCTTATCTCATTCTATCTTTTCCAAAACTTGGCTTAACCCACTATGTAATGTCTTGTTGAGTACTCCCATCCCTAGAGGGAAATAATCCCTTGCCCTATCTCAGCATTCCACTCCAGAGTGGAATGTCATTACCATCCTCAAACACAGTTGCATTGTGGAACCAGTTCCCATTCCCTCTTCTTGCTACTATGAAGACCGATCATAAACCTCTTTCTAGCAATTCACTCACTGAACCTTTTGCTCTCTAACTAGATAGCATCAATATGATTATGATCTCATGTAACTAACTAAATAAAACTTTATACTGATATGAGATATTCTTATTTGAAGAATACTATCTAAGACAAGTTAGTCATTTGCAGTATGGAAGGTATTTCTCCAAGAGCAAATGTCTTTTCCTGCTCCCAGTAAAGACTGGAGAAATTAGCTTGCCATGACTTTTTAATTATCTCCCCTGAGGTAGCTTATGTTAGTTTAAAATCATGGAGGAAAAATAGATAAGGCATGCTGGGTGGAAATTAGATGCACTTGAGCCCTTAGAAATGAACCACAGCTCAACTTATATCACATCCTCTAATTTTGAGTCATCATCTACCATTTCCAGGAAACTATAGAGAGCTATAGGCAGCAATACCCTTTGCAGATTTTCTCAATAAAATTATTCAAATATTCATAGGTATGATTTAATTTTGTTCTGATATAAATTGATCTTACTTTGCATAGCACAAGAGGAAATAACAACTATATTTGGTCTTGTCTATAATAAGATATTTACATGTAAGTACCTGTTGGAAGTTTTGGAACATTAACCCAGCAGTTCAATTAGTTTGAGGACTATGATCATAAATACAAAAGCTTTAGCTTTTTATTGGAAAAATGCTATTAAAATTATGGTAGACATGATTAGACAATGTCGTTGCGAACGACTTCATCAGAAGAAATTTTCTGCAATGTTCATATTTCTTCTTCGCAACGACGAAATGCATAAAGGCTTATATTCATTATAATAAATATGTTTGAGACATAACATGCTTTTCTCAATCTTTCTTTACCACATTGTCTAATCACATCTACCATTCTGTCGGATTCCCTTACATCCACATAACAAACATTAAAATTATACATATCCAAAGATTAGCTCAACAACAGATGAGAATATAAATGAAATTACATAATGATTAGTGAGAGAGAGATAGATAGACAATAATTGGTTTTGCATCATAAATCTTAAAAGAGCACTGCAAAATCTGTTAGAACTGAAATATAATTTTTGTTTTTACTATTTTAATGAAAATCGTATAAACATTATTTTCAAAACTTTTTTTGATGTCGAAAGACATTTATTTTTCATTTATATGCACAATTTCTTCCTATATAAAAAAACACATCTAGAAGACTTTGGAGAGCAGCTATTCCAAGTTCCATTGAACATTTGCTATACAAAACTTTGAGGAATCTGAACATGGTCAAATTCCCTGAACTTTTGAGTAGCACCATGTATAATCGTGCTTCAACACAATTAATAATAAAATAGTATTTTATCTATAATGTTATACTCATTTTTGCCAAGTCAAAATTTAAAATGGATCTCGTACTGTTTTGTAAAATAAAACAATACTTCTTATTTAACAAAATATGTTTTCCGAGCACAATTTCTCTTTCAAATTACAGAACTGTAAATAGGGTTTATGACCTATCTTTATCAGAGTAAAAGATTTTTTAGTTTTTATGAACTTATAATCAGCTGACTAATTTCTTAAATAGCCAAATATAAAAATAATAAAAGGATCAAGTTTACATCAGGCACCTTAAAAATTGTTGAATTAAACTAACAAATTTTCGAAGTTACTAAGATACTTAGTAAAGTATTTTTTGTGCTTTCATTCCAATTATTCTTCGTAAAACTAGGTTTTGGCTTTTATAGTGATTATTAGAGTTTAAATTTTACAGTCATTCAATAACTGTCATCTTAGCATAATAAAAAATAGAAAAAGAAGGTTGCATTGAAAGCACAGAATTTTTTCTGGGAGAAAGTATCTTAGTAACTTTGAAAATTTGTTAGTTAAACAAAAAAAACAACCAATTTTTTATCGAATGTAAGTAACTTTGAACATATCCGGTGTGGAGGCAAAATGTGTCCCTTTTAGATTTGACAATTTTTAGGGTGCACGATGGAAACTTGATCCCAAATAAAAACAACAAAAATTGGGATAATATTCACTTGAGGAGGAGTCAGAGAATAAACTTCTTTGGAACTTGGTTAAACATCTTAAAATTTATTCTTGCTTTTAAAGTGTGAACCCAGTCTTTTTGGACAGTATGTTTATAAAGAAGAGTAGTAGAAAGTACAAACACAATTGAAAATAGCTTTTTTTTAAATTTTAAGGGTTTTATTTAACATACGCTAAATAAGCATGAAAAAATATTGGTCTAACTAATGATTTTTGGTAAGTTAGGCTGATGGATTAGACTATAAAGAGTTAAAGAATAAAAAAAATATCAGGACTTGTACAAAAATATACCAAGCCTGAAGCTTAGAATCAGCTGGTTTAAAGATCAAAAAAGTTATAAACTCTAGAGCCCCAACTCTGTCTGCCATGATAAGGAGAGATAAGGTTGGTGATAGGTCAGAAAATACAGGTACCATCCTGTTTGGAAAAAAATCCATCTTCTATTTTCTACACAATTTTAGCTCAAAGACAGACACCATAGCTGATTTTTATCAGCAGATTTTTCTTCTTCTTATTTTCCCCATCAGTCTTCTTTATTTTAATCAGGTTTTATGGCCTCTACAAGACACTTGTACTAGAACATAACCCTGGGTAGTCAACACTAAACAACACTGAACTACTCAACGATGTTGTTCTCCCTGCAGTAGTGATATAATAACAGCATAGCAGATAACAGGTAAACACCACCAAGGCATTGATGAAACCTTTTAGTAACATTCAATGGAAAACTTGAGCACACTCATATTAAGTATTTGGACACCACTTTGTTAAATTAAAAAAAAGGTTGGAAATATGATATAAGTAAATGTAAAAATAATAATACTTGTACTGAGTAGATATTTCTCATCTCCCTCATTTGAAGATTTTATTGGGAATATAAGTACATATTTGCAATATACTACTTTGTTTTATATATTCAAATTAAAACTTTTGTTTCAAAAAGATATTATAGTTATTGCTTAACCCTTTATGGGGCAAGTGACTATATATGATTATCTGAGGACCTGTCAGCCACATGTAAATATAGTAGCCACAAAGACAACATAATCCACACCAATGTGGTCTGCAAGCTTTGCAAAGTACACTTGTGCTTGAACAAAGACAAACAGTTTTAAGGCATACCACACCCCATTAAATTAGCTTGCACAATAACATTTTAAAATCAACACAGAGGTGTTATTTTTTGGGTGAATATCAATTTTTTGTATCTGTTTATGTTATTGAATATTATGCCCCCATAAACAAAAGAAAATTTTAGAAGACTTGCAACTGAAAATATCTTGTAATTAGGTCTAGTTTAACATACAAATATTTTGATATCTAAAATATTTTTAGGGGTGTCCTATAAAGGGTTGATCAAAGAAAGTAAAAAAGACCATGCAATGTTTTTCAGTGAACTCTGAATATTTCTGACATGTAACTTAGAGCCTTCTAAGTTCCCAAACAACTGTTAGCACAGCAAAGAGTAGCAAGCATCAGAACATTACAAGAGGTTGACCCAGGACAGAAAGCAGACCTAGCAAGTAAACCCATTATATTAGAAAGGCATAATTCATTAGGGTCAACCCAACATAATAAAAAGGAATTATTCCTTCAGTTAAATTATTTCCTTGGTGCCAATTTTGTTTGGATGATTAAATTATCTTAAACTCTACCATAAATAATAATGGTCAAAATGGCAATGTGCTTTGTTATACCAAGACAAGTAGAACATCAGCATCAATAATTGCAATTAGTGAGCTTAATTAAAATTATTCCAGTCACAATTATCAATTAAAAAGATATAAATGTCTGCATACATGATCAGTTCTTTTAGAATAAAGATCATAGTAAAAAATTGATTTTAATCGATAAAAATTCTTTTTTTAAGTTTCTTTTCTGTTTTAGATACACAATTGTAGAAGGTTATTTTACATTTATAAAAATATTTAAATGCTATTTCTTAATAATTGGAAGAAGGCAGACATTTGAAATTTATACAGGATCAATTGATATATAATTTAAGCATTAAAAAAAACAACTTTCAATTAAAAAAATTGCCAATCTAAAATCGATTTATTCTATGAAAAAAATTAATGTTTCTGAAATTATTCATGAATTTAATGTGACTTAAAAATGTATTTTAGATAAGACATGTCCTTCCTTCCTTGCAATAATGAATGGTATTAAAACAAAATCAGCTTTCTAGAATTGTTTAACACGATAGGATCTCTCTTGAAGAGTTTAAATAAAATCTTATCTAGTTTATGAAGAATTTCAGCCATATTGAATCTCATATAACTCATACATTACCAATTTATGTTGACAACAAATATTAACTAGTTATTTCCATATTGATAATGCCCCAAGTTATTGATAATAAGTTAGCAGGCAATGAATATCTTATAACTAAACAAACTCTGCCAAAAGCAAAAATGAGGTAATCCTACTGTAATTCACCAAATATATGTCTGTATGTGACAGCGTAATTCAGGAATCACACAACATATCCCCATGAAATTATCTGTGTGTACTAAAGGGATCCACAGGCATGTTTTTAACAAGTTAGTTTTTAAAAATTCAGCCCAAAATAATAGTGTGGGGTCTGCGTTCATGCTCACCCCAATAATAATGATCTGATTTCTATCTATCTATATAATACTAAAGGTCTGATTCTGATTATCTATATGTGACCTCTAAGTAGGTGAACCGGTCATTGCAGCCAGAGGTATTGAATTAGGGTGCCCCTAAAATGTGCTAACTTAAAGAATGCAGAAAAAAGTCTGGGTGATTTGCAACTTAATAATAATAGTGTGGGGTCTGCATTTGTGCTCACCCTGATAATAATGATCTGATTTCCATCTATCTATCTATCACTAAAAGTCTGATTCTGTTTATCTGTATGTGATCTCTAAGTAGTGGAATGGGTGCATTGTAGCCAAAGTTATGAATTAAGGTACCCTTAAAACTCATTTCACTCATCATCGAAACTTATAATTACTTAAATAGAACAAAATTCAATTTAATTTCTCATAGCTTTCAGCAATATATAGATATACCAAATACAATTAAAATAGAAAATGGGCTTGCAGTTAATATTTTTATGGTATGTTTGAGATACACTTGAAGATACATCAATATGATTGGAAGATTAAAGAAAGCATCATAACCGTATATTTCTGCAGTGTTCACACTTCTGATGAAGTTGCTTGCAGCGACGAAATGCATAGAGGCTTATCTTCATGATAATAAATGTTTGAAACATAAGCTTTTCTCAGTCTTTGTTTTCTACATTGTCTAATTACATCTACCATTCTGTCAGATTCCCTTGTGGTCCTGTGATTGGAATTGTGTTTCAAGATATCTTAAATGCTATCTACTTTCTTTCACCATTTCAGAATAAATGCATTGGCAAATATAATTTCTAGCTTAATTACCTGATATACAAAAGATAATTTTGGTTTTGTGAAAGGTTCATTAAATAATAAACAGCATAAAAAATATCCCGCTGGCAAGATTGGACTCAAGATTGAGCCGAGCCAAAACCAAAAAAAAAATCTAAGATGACAGATATACAGGATGAAAATAGAAATAAAAGGCCATTCTTTGCAGAATGAATTCCACCAAGTGTGAATCTAATTCTATTTTCCATTCTTTAGGTTTCTGATTTGTTATTTGAAAAATTGATGAGAAAACTTTTCCAAATCTGAGCACAGATCAAATGGTCAGATGCAATGATTTAATTATCTGCTGTGCATCCAATCTGTAGCCAAATTTGGTAACTCCAAGTACTACAGTGCTCTGGGATTTGTTAGATTGAGTCAAAGACTATATGCTTGTTAGATTGAGTCAAAGACTATATGCTTGTTAGGTTGAGTCAAAGCCTATATGCTTTGCAAAAGAAATAATAGAACAAGTGAGTTGCCTAATTTAATTTTTGCTACTAGTCTCTTGCACTGACAGTCAGATTAGCCACCACACCAACCATACATCTGAATTTCAGAAAAGATGATAAGATTAGCAGGTGGGATTTCAAAGAGATTGGGAGAGGGGGAAATTGCCTCAAAGGACAATCAATAGAAGTTCTCGTAGAGATAGCATCAACAGGTTTGTGGAAAATTCAACAGTGGACCAAAGATCCTTGGTAAGATTTAGGATTTTAAACCTCATAGTAGAGATAAAACAGATGAATAATAAGAGCAACAACAAAAAGAATCAGTTGCTGTACTAGTTGAATTAAATCAAAAGATTTTAGACACGGGAGATAGGTTAAAAAGATGCCTATATACAGTTAAAAATTACAGGCAAAATCAGATGTTTCATAATAACAAAAGTAAATTTTACATACAAGTAAATGGAGAAACTACAGGATAAACAGAACTGGACACAATTGAAATCAACTGCATCTAGAGCAAGTTATGGGAATATAAGAAAGAAAAAGACAGAGTGGTTGTCAATACGGGGGAAAGAACGGTACAGTGCAGAAGATAGACATAATATAGAAATAAATTTATATACTTTATGAAGACCCTACATATAAAAGCATGTCTGCCTCACACGATTCATGGTAGGAGTGAAGAGTGTGGAAAACTCTTCATTAGGACAAATTTCCCTGTGCACTCAGCAGCTATATACACTCTAAGCTGTGTGATTAGGATGGAGGTATCCCTTTGTGTACTTGCATCCTGCCAAGGGAGTGGTCATAAAGACTTGTAGGAATAAAGTCCTGGTCTTGACCAGACTTGAAACTTGCAAGGATCTCTAAGCTGATGCATGTAACAGAAACTGGGTCTTCATCACTGGGCTCAATGCTCCATTGAGAGTTGTCTCTTAAGAGATGGGACGCTTTACCTTACATATAAAATCCTAAACTGGGAAGCATCTGGACATGATAGAATACATGAATGCTGGTTTAAAAGATTTATACCTCTACATGAAAGATTTGCTTAACAAATACACAATTGTCTGATGGAAGCAAGGATCCTGGAATGGATGATTGAAGGCAAGATTACCCTCATACAAAATGCTGAAAATGATAATGGCTAATAATAACCACCACATAAAATGGAAAATTCTAAGCGGATAACTTGCAGAGGAGATCTAGAACTCATTTGAAAACTAAGTCTCTGATTTAAAGTGGAGAAAGGAGACAGAAAAGGACCTAAGGGATCAAATAGTGTATTATTTACTGACTAAAATATTCTGAAAGAGAAAAAATCTAGCAATGGCATGGTCTAACAAGCTGTAAAAAAAGAAGCTTTTGACATGAATCCTCAGTCCTGGATTTTAGAATGCTTATACTCAAAATTCCAGAACAAGTTAAATGTATGTCGCCAACACTGATAAACTGAAAGGATGAGCTGACTGCAGTATAATCTCTAGATATGGTCAATATAAAAACAGGTATTTTCAAAGAGACTTACTATCACTTCTACTCCAGTAATAGATATAATACCATTCAATTTCATCTTGTGGGATTGTAAAAGTGAAAATAGGTTTACTAATCAGAAAAAAAAATCAACCCTTTGATGTACATGAATGATCTGATTGAAACATTAGTTCAAACAGGATTTTTAGCAAAGACATTTGAATGGAGTTTGGAATTGAAAAATACGCAATCCAGGTGATGTACAAAAGAAAAGAATGGAATCAATAGAAGAAATTCAACAAACAGTGTAGTAATGATCAGTGATGTACCGGAATATCAATCCAGTCAGATATCCAACACCGGATTCACAAAAAAAATTATCACTGCCACCATGTGAATCCGGCACCGGATATTTGATTAGATTGATATTCCGTTACATCACTAGTAATGATGACACTGAAAAAGATCACTACAACCATCTTGAAATACTAGAAGATTTTGGAAATGAGACTAAACAGCAGGAATTTTATCAAAGTCTTAGATAGTTCAGTTACTACTGGTGATGTCATCCTCCTACCAAACTATCACACTCAAAAAGCATATGAAAATGTAGAACAACAGTAACACTATCCTCCTACTTACTATCAAACACTCAAAAGTATATAAAAGTGTAGAACTAGAGTAACACAGTGTATTGTGTGCCATACACAACATATGAAATGGTACGAGGTCATCTATAAGATTTGCAGTCAGCCATCGGCAACCATAACATTGTAAGTCATCAATATCAAGAATGAGTGATGCAAGAATTCAATGTACTGTATATAACAACTCAGTTTACGACTACCAAGTCTTAGTATCAAACAGATATAACATATTCACAAAACATCCATAAGTGCAAACATAATTTGATAACAAGGAATTAACTTGTACCACCCAAAGGTATAACAACTCTTGAAACATAACAGTTGATGATGTGGATATAACATCTGGCCACTGGTATAATAGTTGGTCATAAATATCGACAATGACATAAGTGGTAACAACGCAACCATAGGTGACCAAGATTTGATATAAAACAAAGGCATAAACTTATATGTAGCATCCATAATTAATAAGAAAAGAGGGAGGAATCAGAGTTATCAACATCTCAAACCATGTTGATTGTAATTTGCAAGACCACATATGACAGAGTAAAGAAAGAAAAGTCAGGACAACCAGAAACTGCAACAAAACTGTCAAAAATATAACAAATATTGTATCAGAAAACTCAACTAGATACCAAAAATGGAGAGGAAAAACATTTAATGGAGAATTCAGAAGTTAAACAAAAAGAATTGCAGATGAAATAACTTGGGCATAGTTACACTAAGAGATTTGAAAAAGCAAACAGAATCACACTGGGGCCTCTGAGAGGAATTTTATCAGGGGATACAAAGTTTCTTTCAGGCCCATTTCCCTTCTCCATTAATCCTGCCCCCCTCCCCCATCTCACGAGATCCTAGAAATTCTCAGCCCCCTTTGGCTCCCAGACTCCCTTTGGACCTCCATTTCTCATAGGCCCTGAAACACCTCAGAATTAATATATTAGAGTGAACTAAGTATCTTTTTGTGAATTAAAAATGTAAATTTTCATAGGCTTTGTAATGAGTAAGAGAAACAGTACCTATCCTTTACAGGGGTTTTAATAGATATAAATATAAATAAATCCAAGAAAGAGATAATAATGAGACAGAGACAAATAGAAATGAGTAACAACCCACAAGATTATTTAAATATACACTACATGAAGATTATAAGTCACAGTCTTATGAAATGATATGCAATTTTTTTTTGTGAGCAGTACCCAGAAACAGTCATTAAACGAATTGTAATATTATAAAAAGGTTTGATAGACGGCCAGTAATCTTCACTTTAGCGGTAGGTTTGTCGAAACACAACTCGGAATTCTGTTGTTTCAGTTAAGAGTTCTTGCTTTATTCAAAATGTTGGTTGTAGAAAGAATGAGAGATTGAACAAGAGATAAAATTTCTCCTTCAGTCAAACAAGGAACCAACTGCATGAAAGAATGAGAATGTTTTAACACTCCCTCTTTACTTAACTAACAGACATCTCTGCTGCTAGCTGGTCACTCTATATATGTTTTTATGGTTAAAGCCATATAATCCTGATGTATAACTTAAATCATGAGACCAGATTCCGTGCTTTGCTTTCATTCAACCACATATAAAATTGACTTTTTCTTAGATCATACCACAACGACCTTCTGTGTTCTAGCCAAGCTATTGAATATATTACACTTAACTTAAATTTTCTAATCAGTGAGAGTTGCAATATGTTTGGGCATTTTTTCTCTCCAATTCTGATAAAAAGCCAATTACTTTTATATAATTATATCTCTAAAGAGGGAGATATTTACATTCCTTATTTATTATCAAATTGACCTAATTTCTATCCTAAAATAGGATTAAGAGATCTATGATTATAGGAGTGTTACACTGCACAGTATTTGATATTCTTTTTCTCTTGGCTTAGAACAAGAAATAATTTCTTGTTAACAATAATTTTCCTTCATTGTATATCAATGTCAAAGGACTTGATGCTTGGAACTACTTAACCATGTGCCAGCAACTCTATTCACATCAGCCTTTAGTTTATACTCTGTTATGACTGCGAAATAAAACGCCGCATAACGATAGGTTGGAAAGCATTTGGTATGAACAGAGATATTCTGAAGAGCACCTTGCCAATGTGCCTAAAACGGAAAGTATATAACGGCTGCATAATACCAGCCATGGTTGCGAAACCTGGGAATTAACCAAACGAGCAGAAAACAAACTTAGAGTAGCACAGAGAGCCATGGAAAGAGCAATGCTAGGGGTAACGTTAAGAGATAGAAAAAGATCAACATGGATCAGAGAAAAGACTAGAGTAAAGGATATTATACAACTAATTAAACAACAAAAGTGGAGATGGGCCGGCCACCTAGCGAGAAGAGATGACAATAGATGGGGGAAAAGATTAACAGATTGGTGCCCATGGGATAGTAAAAGAAGTAGGAAACGGCCAGACACAAGATGGAGGGACGAGATAGAAAAGTTTGCTGGTAAGACTTGGCAGAGATTAGCACAAGATAGGTTGTCATGGAGGGAGATGGGAAAGGCCTTCGTCCAGCAGTGGACTAATGACGACAGATGATGATGATGATGATGATGATGATTATGATAAAAAAAAGCAACCCTACCCAACTCCATTTGATAATTTAAAATTTTAGAAAGTTTCACTGCAGGAATATGGCTATGAGGGGTCATATAAATTTAGTAAACTTGTCAGTTATAAGTGTAGTATATTCCACTGATAATGAAAAAGTAACAGCAAATATTAGGTATAACTTAATTTTTCACATGTCCTACATAGGTTATTTTACAGAAACAGGGCTAACTGAATGCAAACTATTTAATGAGAAATTCAGAAAAAGTGTGTGTTGGTTGACCATCATTCCGATGATGTCTGTGACTGTGCAGAGATTTGCATAGCAACCTGTACATAAATGTTTTTAAACTGGGAGGGTCGTTCATTGCACAGAAATGATCCCACTCTCTCGACCTCAAAGATCGTTTTCCAGTAGTTAGATGAAATGTCACGACTGGTGGCCTTTTTGCCAGAAAGGAGATAGTGTTTACCACCAGTTAAGCTAAAGTAGTATTTTCCCACTTTATTAGTAATAAACAGGGAGAATGCCACTTTGCTTCATGAATTAAAACATCATTAACTTGTTATTACTAAGCTTCAAAATTACTTAAGATTTGATGAAAAATAAACAAAACTGAATATTTTTTAAGTAGTTAAAATACCAAACATCTGTGTGTTTATATGATAATTATTATAATCCATTATGCCTGTTATAATTTGAAGTGGGGATAAATGTAACTGCTATTATGCATAGTTTTGGGAACAGCCATAAAGACTGAAATCATGACCTCAGATTTACAAGATGATAGCACTAGGCTATATGTGCTCAAGAAGAGAAATAGCAAAATCATTCATTTAATCAAGTAAAATAATGTCAAAAACACTCTCCTCCCATTTGTGTATTCTTTATGACATCATTTTTAAAAACTACTAAAAAGCTTTTCAAATGGTTCTTCGGATGATTGAACTCCTTGTTGTTTGTGTTGTTAACACAACGTTTCGACCAATCCTTTCTTCCACCTTTTTCAGGAGTAAAATCTGAGTGTGATGGGGTAAACAGAAGCTTTATTTTTAAAGGGATATTTACCCCCTCACACTCGGATTTTACACCTGAAGAAGGCTGAAGAATGGATTGGCCGAAACGTTATGTTAACACAAACAACAAGAAGGAGTTCAATTGTCTGAAGATCCATTTGAATGTTAATGACACCTTTTCAAAACTACCTTGCAGGCTATCTTATATTTCTTGCCATAGGACATTAGAATAATATAGTTTATAATATAAGCAAATATTGTAATCTATTCTAAAGAGGAAACTATAATCGATGTGTCCTGAGAGTATTTTATGAAAATAAGGGACAAAATGTCCGCTGGGATGGTGTAACGGTTAGCCCATCTGCCTCACATGCGTATGTGCGAAGAGTGTGGAAAACTCTTCATTAGGAAAAATTTCCCTGAGCACTCAGCAACTAATTGAGTACACTCCAAGCTGTGTGATTAGGGTTGAGGTATCCATTCGGTGGACTTGCATCCTGCCAAGAGGATGGTCATAAGAACTTGTAAGAATAAAGTCCTGGTCTTGACCAGACTTGAAATTTGCAAGGATCACTAAGCTGATGCATGTAACAGAAACCAGGTCTTCGTCACTGGTGCTTCCCCTGGCTACGGGGGTGTGGGTTCGAATCCCACCTAAGGCTTATTCTTTATTTTCTGAACAATGCTATTTACTTTTTTTTAATTTAAATTTTTATGACTACTTTTTATAGTAGTCATAAAAATTTAAAAAACTTTTTGAAAAATAGTGATTTATTATTTTTCTGTTAACATTTCTATATACTTCAGTGTTTGTTTCTCTATCCATCAATAATCAGCATAGGCGAGTACCTATTTATCACACTCTCTTTCACACACAGACACACCTGCATAAACTAGGTATATATCTGTGAGTATATCATAAAATTACGCAGAATGACTCATTACTAATGAATGTCAAGTAAAATGAAATGAACATTCAATTCTTTTACTTTCATCAGAGTTAAATGTGTCTCAATTTTAAATTATCCCAAAACTTTTTAAATAATAAAATCCAACTAAGGTGTAAATATAGACAAGAGCAAAACGGGGAAACTTTTGCAACAGATCAACAATTTCTGTCTAATGATGACACAGCTACTCCAAGTTTGTAATCCTATATTAGCTCTTTCTTTACAGGTACACAAGAGATGCCTGTAATAAGAGAACATTTTTAATTACAGTTTTCATTTATTTATATAAAGGCTGTTCGCTACTGGAACTGAAATGCATGGGTTCATAACACAGCATATTTGAAATATTATAGACAGATGGAAATTCTTATAGTATAGTCAGAGACCCTTTCTAATTGATATACTGCTGCTTTCTTCTTTGGGATTTAACGGTTCTTTCAATTTCTTTTTTAAAACTAATACTCTCAGGTTATCCAAACAAGTACAGATCAGATCATTCCAAAAGAAAACATGTTAACATGTTCTAGGGATAAAGGCTTGATAGTTAGGCAGAAGTTTTATTGCTGGATGCTCTTAGTAAAGGCCAACTTGTGTGAATGATTCATCCCAAATCTTCATATCAGTTTTGAGAAAAAGAATTTAAGCCTAGATTTTACCAACATTGGTGAGCAGAAAACTGGTAGAAGTCCTTGCAGGAGTTATCAGACTATCTCTATGCTTTATAAAATTGATAAAATTGGGCCAATAAAGAAATTTAAATTGCTTTTTTAAAATATTCTCCTGCTATTCAATAAGCAAATCTGGCATCTTCCCAAAACCATTTAGATAAAGCCTTGTGAGAGTAAAAGATAGCTCAAGGCTTATAACCTACAACATGAAACATGTTAAATCTCAAGCAATTTTATTACAAATACATAATTTCATACTGGCTTTATGTTAATAACAGTAACATAGGTTTACATATTGCATTCAATTATCTTACAGAGTTAGTGATATAAAAGCCTTTCATTTAAAATCTATATCAGATTACTAGCATATATTTTGCAATTAAGAATTTGATGCAAAAGTTGCCAGCATTTTTTGACAAATTTTTTTTATTCATATCATCATTATTCAGTTATCAAAGTATTTTGTTTTTGACTTTATGACCTCACAGCACCTTTTAGCTAAATTTTGTACTCCATCATAAAACAACAATTCTGGTTTTGTTTCAATGAATTCTTAGAGGAATTTTCCAATATCTTGAACTGATTAAAACTGCTGACCAGACAAGTAGATAGTCTACAGGTGATAGGTCTGGAGAATATGCTGCATGTGGAAGAACTTCCCATCCCAGTTCCATGATCATTTACAGGCATTGTCATGCAGCAAAATCTCTGGTCGACTTCCTTGCCCAGAAAAAGGTTTGTTTCTCTCCTAACACGACAGTCAAACAAGCCAATTGTTCAATGTAGCACCTATATATATATATATATATGACTTGGACCTGGATCAAATCAGATATATAACTGTAAATTATATAAAATACATAAACATTTTTTTAAATGTTATCCATAAAAATTTAAATATGAGAAATAAAACCAAACCTAACTTTTTTCATGGGAAGCATTATAGAAACTGTTCACATTTAAAACAGGAAATGTTAAAAATAGAACCTAAATGTTAGAAAAAAGATAATTTCAATGATGCATAAACTACATAAGGATAAAGTTTGTGTGAAAAGATTTCAGAATGAAAAAGAAAAATTGCAAATGTTCATTATAGTTTTATTCATAATTTATTAATCCCAATATAAATTTCATATTCAATGCGTTTTAGCAGCTACTTTATCACATGTATCTTATACCTGTCTGTATGTTCATCTATAGTTTTTGAGAAACATATTTACAAAAATATTCCCTATTTTGGTTGAAAACCAGTTTTTTTACCTTCCATTTTTGCAACTAAACATTGCTAACTTGATGCAACAAAGAATCTTGAAATTTTCACCAAAGAGTCAAACCATGAAACCAACAGAAAATAGATTCCTGAAAGCTGCTTACCTGACAGTCAACTCTTGGAACACAACTTTCTATCGACTAAATGGCTATTTTTTCATTTTTCTTCAATTAAATAATCACTATTTTTACTTAACATCTATTTATATTCATTTGTTGACACTATTTATTTAGCAAACCAAATAAACTGCAACATCTAAGCACTCAATTTTGATTCAAAATATTAAAGGCAGAATGAACATCAGAAATCTTAAACATGCATGATCTTTATTCAACTACAATTCCAATCAAGTAAAAACCAAAAAGCCAATGTGTCTTGTTTTTCTTATCTAATATGAATAATTACTAATTATCTGCAATATTTTTCAGGTTAAATGGAGCAAATGGGTTCTGAAGTCAGTAGGAAATATAGTAAACACAAATTTTAAAAGGTTATATTCTTTTTGTTCATTTTTAAATCCACATGGAGTTGATTATTAACATTAAATAAAGGAAATTCATAAAAATGTTAACTGAATTATGAAATTAAATGTTTCTATATTCAAGTAAAAATGTTGTTGTAGCACTATCATCACAAGAATATTTTTGTTAAGCCTTTCCTTTTGATGAATAAAAAAAAATTAAAACTTTTATATTAAAATTAACCAAATTGGACTTGCTCTTACACCCACCCCCAAAGTATATAGATTTAAATATCACAATTTCAAATTGCTTTTGTGGTATTTGACAACTATATGTCACTATTAACATAACATGATTATCATTAATATATCATGTTGGAAGGTTAGAAATGTTCAATTTTGTTCAATTTTTACGTCATTTTTAGCATGTAAGATTGAAGTCAAAAGTCTCAAGATTTTATCAAAAATAATATTTGCAGCCAAAGATACTTGAAGAATAAAAGAATGTGAATTTGAACTTTTTACCCATGCAAATGGTTAGCCATGGATAATGAGTGTTCCTTGTATAAGTAATTTTTGTTGAATAATACATAAGAAAGATTGTTTTGTCAGTATGGACTTAGGTAAACATACTCAACTAACAGAAAATAACTGAATAACTTATAAATGCAAAATAAGGGGTTAAGACACTTTTTATGAACATAGACCAAAAGTTACAGGAACCATAATGCAATTTACTAATTGATTCAGAAGAGTTCAAGTTATTACATCAATATATTATATATATATATATTAATAATGTTGATTCCTTTGTTTTTCTAATATCCAATAGTTTAAAAAATCCAAAAAGTTATTTAAGAAAAGAAAGACGGTCACCACACTTCTGTTGGCTTGGCCCCCACAACTTGGAGAAAAAAATGACAAAGCAAGTATAAACATTACATCATGTAAAAAAGACAGTTTATGAAATCTCTAATGACAGCAACTGTTCCTAGAACTAAGGAGACAGTATCATGTTCAACTCCAATTGGGATGTGGTAGACAACAAAAGGTTTTCGAAGACATATCAAACTGCAAGCGCTATTTTGGTTATTCTAGTTATTTTTTAATTACAGCTGAAGGTATTAACAAATGATCTTTATTTTGGTGGTGAATATATGTTGAGCGGCTTCACATGAAATATTGAGTACATACCAATGTTATCAATATACTGAATCCATTGATATAAAAACAACAATTCAACTATCACCAACCGCATTTCTGTACATTGGCTTGGGACCAACAAGGTAAGTTACTAAAGGTGTCTGTGTTTTCAAACAGAAATAGACTTCAACAGTTGGTGCCTCTGTTTGTTTTAGCTCTTACATGTTTTTGTTTATATAAACAATGTGACAAGATATATGTACATTGAACAGCTTGATCAGCACAAAAAGGCCAGCAAGAATGGCACTAAGCATTTTAACATACAAAGAAGATATAATGTGCACTTGGTATAAAGAAAACTAATTGCTTCTAGGAATCTTTACATCCCAAGTAGTTCTGTTCTTGTCAAATCCATACTATTACCATCACCAATAATAATAATAATAATAATGGTCAGGGTCGTGCCAATAATAGTACATTTGGAACAGTGCCAAAGACATTGAAATTAAGATTAGAGGAGTTGGAGATAAGAGGAAGGATTGAGACTATGCAGACCACAGCACTACTGGAGTCTGCAAGAATACTGAGGAGGATGCTGGAAATATGAGACTAATGATCCTCAGTCAGCAGCAATGGCCTAACAGCTAGAATGAACATGGCATACGTGTTAGAAAAGTGGGGGAAAGGTTGGGACAGTACAAACCACAGCACTGCTGTGATATGTGAGGATGCTGAGAGGAGGACTGGCGACCTGAGAAGATTTACTGTCACTCAGCCTTCAGCGATGAACACCAGACATCTGGTGAGAAAGTGCAAACCACCACACTGCTGTGGACTATGGGAATGCTGAGAGGAGAGCTGGGGACTTGAGAAGACTTGATGTCACTCAGTCTCCAGCGATGATCACCATGCAGACACATGAACAACAATAATAATAATAATATTCTTGTACGTGGAACCTGAGAACTGTATAATCTGACAGTGCCTAACTAAGTCATGACATTGTTGCCTGCCCTAGGTTTCTGGTTGAAACTCTGTTGGCAATGGATGAAACCAGACATCAAAATAATAATAATAAGCTGATGAAGGTAAACTTATGCAAGTTCAAGAAAATTACAAGTGTAGGAAGTGCAAATATAAAGAGTATTGAAAGAGTATTGAAAAAATATTGAATGAATAATTCTGACAACTGTGGAATATAAAATTGTAACTAGTACTGTCATAATGATTCCTAAATCTCTCTAGTAGATGAGAACAAATACAAATATGAACCAAAGCAACAGAATTGCATTATTGAATAAAGCTGGGAAACCTAGAAATGTGTTAGCACTATGAAAAGACTTATGATGTCTACCTCCAAACATATCTACTAGAACTTGGACATGTAGTTATAATTGTTGTGTTTTTTCTGTTTAATCATAGTTTGTTTTTTATGATTGATTGATTGTTTAACAGCACATTGATCCATGGTGGATCATTTAGTGTCGAATTCGGTTTCTTTTTGAATACACAATTTATGTAGAAGAATTATTGTGGAGAAATTATAGTAATAATAGAGTCTTGCGACTTTAGTGAAAGGTTATTTTTATTTTTTTAAACTAAAGTCTTGCGACAATGGTGAAAGAACAGGTGGCCCCTGTTGGGGAGGGGGGGGGGATCAAAATCTCCAAACCAGAGAATTTTCCCAAGATATCATTTCAAAAAGGTGTGTCTTAAGTAGTAAAGTGGTACTTATTCCCTATAACTCTCTCTTTTAACTAATAACATGAATGACAAAAACAATATTAATAATAAATCGAGGTAATAAGTGACTTGGTTTTAAGGATCTTTTTTTAATTCAATCTGGAAAGGTGATTACTACATAAAAGATTATGAAATCAAATGATATATTTGCCCGGCGCCGGTGTGAGTTACTGCCTAAATCGTAAATGTGAATAAAGAAACGAGCTCCGTGCGGGAATCAAACCAACATCCACCCTGGAAGCAAATTTATACACTCACATTTACGATTTAGGCAGCTCGTTTAGCTGCCGCTCACACCGGCACTAGGCAAATATAGGTTCTCAATTAATAAATGTCTTTATAATTATCATAAAGATTATGAAAAGTCATAATCCTCTAATAAATTCTTATTTTATAGAAGCCAAAATAGTAAATAGCAAAAATATACATTTAATCATGTGCCCAATGCAGAGACTTCATTTAAACAACATGCAATTATTAAAACTAAGATATATACATTATATTCACATTTAAGACATAAATTACTTCTTTCATTTTCACTTTATTTTAAACAGAAAAGAAAACCAAAATAGTCAGTGGCAGGTGGAGTAAGAGGTAAAAAATAAAATTGTAGGCTATCAGGGCTTTTTATTTATTTTTTAAATCACTAGTTTGCCAACACTTAATTAATGACTAATTTCAAAACCAAAGCAAGCAGGTTTTTTCTGATTGAAAATAAGTTAACCTAATAGCCAAAGGAAAACCTTTACTGAATAGTTCAGGTATCTTGAAAATAACCGTGAAAGATAAGCAATGCTAATTTTATACAAAGTGCTACCCAAAAGTTATGGGGATTCAACCATGAAAAAATCTTTTAAATTAAAAAAATTAGACCTAGTTTCTACCACCCCCAAAGTAGTCCCCTTCGGAATATATACTGCAATCCTAGTTTTTTCTGAGATTTTATGCAAAAGTCCATACATTTATGCGTGCTGTTCAAATATCCTCAAACGTTTGGGTAGCATCTCATATAGCCTAGAATCTGTTTGCAATTTGCGGTTTAGAAATTTAGATGATATTACCTGGGTTCATCAGGTGATTTGTTGATTAAAATATTGGGATGTTCAATATAATTGTAGAAATTTAATAAAAAAAAAACTTTGAAAACCTCCCTACAATTATCACAACTCTTTTGCTATGGAGTAGTGGTTAGTGAGCTAGACTCACAGTCCATTACTATCAAAGTCAGTTTGATCCTCACTGAGTGACCCACACTTATAGCTTTGTCTTGTATTAAGCTAAACTTAGTAAGTATCAATGGCTGCCTCACCATGGAGCAGTGGTTAGAGAGCTAGTTTCACAGACCATTACTACTGAAGTGAGTTCTATCCTAACTGGGTGCCCTCCACCATTGTGGATTTGTGCCATATTAAAGTTAGTAAATATCATTCACAACTCTTTCATAAACTTTTGATTAAAACAAGATAAACTACCATGATATGAAAAAACATTGAATAGACTCTTCAAATTTCAGTTATTTTCAATTAAGTTCTGTCTGGTCACTGCTCAACTAAAATGAATTTTAAAAAAATGTTTTCTTATTCATCAAATTCTATGAACAAGTTATACAATTCAATAATCATAATAAACATTTTCTCATCTGTATCTCACTGTAACTAAACTTTAATCATTAACAGTTCTACTTCATGTGTGTACAAATAAAGTAAAATTACTATTAGGTGTGTGAAATTAAATGATGGATAATTTATATCAGACAGAATATGATAATTATAAAGACATTCATTAGTTGAGAACCTTTATTTGCCCAAGTTCCTAGTACCTTTTTTGAAAACTAGACACTGAAAACAGTTGAAAACCGTTTTTCCGTTGGGAACTTTTGCACACATCTAATTATACATTTTTATAATTATTAGGTCATTGTGAGTTCACAATTGCTAAGATATTTGGATTAAACTCATTTTTGGGTCAATTCACAAATGTTGCTACTATAGATTACTTTGAATGGTTACATAGAAATACAAATGTGTGAAGAAAAAAAATTGATTGGATATTGATCCAGTGATAACAAAATTATTATCTCCCCCCCCCTGGGGAAATATATATTCACAAAAACATTTATATATTTTAATTTTCTTACCTGGGATAAATGGTAGCATCCAAACAGTTAGTTTTTCTAAAACTAAAACTGCTGTACTGAGAATGGTGAAAAGTTTGTGCTGAAGTACGCATGTACATGTATACTTGCCGAGTAGACATCCCAAATTCCGGTGGGCGCCGGAGAAGCTCTGGTGTACAAAGCTTCTGGATCCAATCCTTGTCCAGTGTAACGGACAAAACGAAAACCTGCTACAAAAGTGAGTTTCTGCCAACAGCACTACTTTGTAAGCATCTCCAAACAATGTACAGAAATATTTCAAAACCAGTGAAAGGATATATACTAAGAACCCTGTTATACTGACATGTTGATGTTATAGTTTTCTTTTTTCAATTGACAAGCTGTCTTCTGCTCAATGATATTTTTTTTCTTTGTTAAAATAGATTTACATTTAAATTTTCACCTAAACTAACAAGAAAGATGCCACAGGCTATTTCTTATGTTCCATTCTTTCTTCAAGGGTTTGGTTTGTGAGGTTTGATAGCCATACAATTCCCTTTTATCTGAGTGTAAAAATATTGTCAGTAATATTATTATCTCTCATAGACAGGTAGCAGTTTTGATGTGCTACAAGACAATTTTTACTGACATTTATAAACAAGACAGCATGGATAATATTTGTATATATGAGAAAAGAACTTAACATAGAAAAGAAAACAGTAAAATCTGGCTTATTCCAATTTTACTGTAACCTAAAAAAACAGGGTGCTAAGACAAAGAAGTATATCCAGGGACATAAGTGGGTGTCTCCGTGATTGTCTATCTATTTCTACCCCACTCTCTTTCTTTGTCCAGTATTTCCAGCTGTAGATCTGAAGCAACCAACTCTATATATTTGAGGCTCTGGTGCCTGAAGCAAGCAGTGGTGGCACTAACCGTCACAAAGACAGTGATGAAGAGAACTGGTGAGAGGCACTGATTTCATTCTCAGAGCTGCTACAACTACATTGAAGATGGAGCCAGTGTGGTGATGGCAATGTGACTATTACTCCCAGTTAGTGAATGTAGACTGAAAAAAGTAACAGCACCTTTATCTTCCAGCAGCTGGACCTAGATATGCCAATAGGTAGAGAGAGAGAGAGAGAGAAAGAGTAAGAGCTAAAGAGATACCCTTACCACTGACATGCAAGATATAAGTAAAATGGGTAGTTAGGTGAGTAAGGAGGTAAGTAGATAGATATTATTAAGGGGAGATGGCTGCTAGGGTGGAGAAAGGGAGAGAGGCAAAGGTGTGGAGACTTAGGAGAAATAGAAAGAATATGTGTGAGAGTGAGAGGGCTAGGGTAGAGTGTAGTCACAAGATGGGTCAAAGAAGAGAAGGATTTGATAGCTGAGATCCCTAAGGAATTCTTCCCACCTACACCCTTTAAGAGTGAAAAATAAGTGATGAGTGGGAAAATTAAGACAATCAAACTGATCCTTAAAGTCACATAATTAAGTGGTGAAAGTAGAGTTAATATTCAGGAGCACCTTCTGGATTTGTCTCATTATTTTTCTGTTTATGAAGTTTACTAATAAATATTTTCTATCTATTCCATCACATATCTGTACAATCAGAGATGTGACATAACCTTTTTTTATTACTTTTAGTTAGTATATACATATTTTTAACAAGAATTTTCAGTTCAATTTAGGAAAAATAAATGTGTTTAAATATGTTTGGCAGAGACAAACTGTATATATTTATATACAACCTGATCTCTTGTTAATTCATAATTCAAACCTGGCAGATACAATACACCTACCTATCCAAAAGTAATCTCATAATTCCCAAACTACTTATTTTTAACTTATTTATATAAAAGTTTTGGATATTAATATTGTCATTTCATAAAAAATATACAAATAAATGCACACACACATTTCTCAAAGTAAATATTTTTTAACATTTTTTTTATATTTCCAAATAATATATTTCAAAAAGAGTAATTTTTTAAAAATCACCTTGAGCTATTATTATTACTACTACTACTACTACTAATACTACTAGCATATTACCCATAAAAAATGATGGTATTATTTACGTATGGATCGACACTTCTGCCTAGGATCAGAGTATCTGTGTGCTCTGCCTTGGATTAGAGTAACGCTCTCCAGCCCGCTGCCTAAGATCACAGAGTATTATCTGTGCACTCTGTCTATGATAAAAGTGTCACTCCCCAGCACATCTGCCTTAGATCAGTGTAGTATATGTGCGCTCATCGAAAAGTGTTACACACACAATATGAATACACATTGTGTTTTATATGCATGGATTATTCGTATTGGTTGAGTTTTCGCACTAGTAGTATCTGATGGCTTTCACTGCAGGTCAAGTGACATCAAGTCTCTTCAATAACCATGCACTCTTAGCTGGTTCTAGTAATGCTGTAATCTGGATGGTTTCAATTTTTCCTTGGATTTCCAATTATTCTAATCTTTGTTGAAATAACGACACAGAGGTTGATATGCTATTCAAATTGTATCAACTATAAATATGACAAAATTACATCTCTATATAAACGTCATAAAATAACTATGTGGCAAGATAATACTTAAAATTAGTGATGGTAGACAAGCTTTTCACTGAACAGCCACAACATCCCAGGATGAGACTAGATTTCAAAATTAGAATATTTCCAATTAAGTTCAACAAAAATATCCATGAACTCAAATATCAATATATACTGAATTAACAGTTGTT
>VCCN01006703.1:5011692-5028469 GCA_006491835.1 Architeuthis dux | reverse complement strand
ATCCTACACTTTGTTGGTCTCTCTACTCTCATGTTCATATTTAGGGACAAATATAATGTGGTTCTCTATGCAGACAGTATGAGATCAAATGATGGATAATTTTTATATCCGACAGAATATGATAATTATAAAGACATTTATTAGTTGAGAACCTATATTTGCCCAGCGTGAGTGTGAACGACTGCTAAATGAGCACCGGGCAAATATAGGTTCTCAACTAATAAATGTCTTTATAATTATCATATTCTGTCGGATATAAACATTATCCGTTCATTTGATTTCATATATATATACAAACACACTGTTACAGCTAAAGTGAAATACATCAAGTTATCTCCCTTCTTTCTTGCTTTCTCTGAAGGGATGCAATGGATATTTCAATGCAGAAACCTAGGATGCCCTTCCAAAAGAAACACAAGTATATCTTGATTTTCTAGTGTTTCTTTTAGACATTAAAAGTGTTACCCAGAAAGACAGCAAAGAGACTTGAAGTAACAGTACAGTAATTATTTCTTCCTCTTATTGTTAGTTTCTTCTCAAAACCAGATCAGAATAAAGAAATTTGAAAGTTGTAAACTGTCATAATTCAGAATGAAATATGAAACTAGATTTACTCTTTGTCTTTTGTTCCTTTCATAACAGGAAAGAAGATTTTGACATTCAAAAATTAAGGGTTTATTCTATCTGATTTTGTTTCCACCTTAAAATGAAGGAAAAAATCAGACAAGTAATCAGTCAATCCCACAGCAACTAACACATTTAAAAAAAATTTAAATCTTGTCTTGTGTTGTGTTAATGTGTGGCTAGTATTCTGGGCCGAATTTTATCAGATGTGGTAGGGGAGAACACAGGGAAGGCTGTGGTGCTGACCTCTAACACAAGACAAACCAATGTAGTCTGTCAAACTTTCAACCAGACTCCAATTTCTCTCCAATACTGCCTTTGACAACGACCATTCTTGGTTGAAACATGTTAGATATTAAATAACTATTCCAATTATTTTTGAGTCTCCACATTGTCTTTTCCTCTCATCATATATATTATTAAAAAATATATCTGCTCTACTGTAGGTATCGAGCATTCTTGAAAAATAAATGTCTACTGTGATTCTTATGCACTATTGTGTTGTATTTTGATAACTATGGATTATATATATATAAAAATGGGCCCTGCTCCTATCCGCACCACTCTGGTGGTTCATAGGATATCACCCATGGTTTAAATGGTGGGGTCGACCCTGGACAAGTCGCACTTCACCTTAAAACTACATTGCTCAGGCTGGAGGGATACTCCGCACATTGGCCCCTCCATCTATGGTCCAAATGTTGCGGAAAACCATCCCCAAAATCTTTGTTCGCAAAGCCAAGCCATTCATATATATATATATATATATCTGGTTTCAATCCTTGCTCGGGGCACCAAGGCACTTATAGTCAGTAGCCAAGACGACGAAACAGCGCTGTATGTGGATTTGACAATATATATAACTAGATTATGTATACACCCCCTCAACTTAGAGGTAGAGCACTATAGTAGAGAATTACCTGTTTACATCTTTGCTCTTCGGAGTAATCTGGATTGAGCGCTCTTGTAAATAGATAGACATATGAGTTTATATGTCTTAAAAATGATCTACAATCCGCGGCGGTGACTGGAGGGTTGGTAAGTTGTCGGACTGCTGCATCATCATATAATGCAAGTATTATACAGTTATATAAACATACATATCACTACAAAAACATTTACTTATATATGTGTGTGTACATATATATGTGTATCGATATGAACAATCTAAATTGATAACATTGCCAATGAAGACCTAGCAATGATGATTCCTAGTTCCCAGATGACAGCTATTATAATGTACTCAAATGCGAATCCTTTTTTTAAAAAAAAATCTTTGGTGAAGTGTGCATTCACGCTTTTTTGTACCCAAATATCAAATGTGCCGAGTCAAGGTGTAATGGCATAAGATCATGGAAGCCAACAAGCAAAACTGGGCAGCCTACTCGCATATGGCAGGTGTAATGAGCTGTGAAGGGAAAGCAGAAGGGTAACTTAATCAAAGAGAAAACAGCAGTGATAAGAAACATTTCTATACCCTGGTGAGATTTCAGTTTGGACACATGATCTGTTGTGCTGTGCCGTGCTATTAAGATGTCATGGCAAAAATGGTGGTGTGTTAGAAAAATTCTAAGAAATTGCATATGCAAGTGAAAATACGGATTATAGTGGTTTTCAGGAAATGGTAACAACAAAATAACTGCCTCTGAAAATCTTAATACTAAGCACCAAATTACTTGGGGGAGGACAATACAAAAACTGATTTCACTTATTAATCAGTTTATTTTGATAATTTGAAAAACTTTGGGGTTTAAAGAGGTAGAGATTTCAGTTGATTGAGCTTTTGCTAAAACTGAGATCTCTGAACAAGTACTGAATGTGATGGCATAAAAGGTCCCTGTACCCGTATTTCAACTTCAGGTTGTGCATTGAGGATTAGAATCACTTAAGTCATCCTTCAATTACAATTACTGAAAATATCATTGATGTGCAGAAACGTCCTTAAAGTTCATCATTTGTCAATGAAATAAATTGTCCAAGAGGTTTCTGAAAAAGATTTTCCAGATTTAATACAAAACTTTATGAACTGCTTTTGTACGTTCATTAAAGTAAATTCACCAAAGGATTTTTATTGCTGAAACCAAAACTATTACTTATTTGAAAGGAATACTCTATCATGAGTAATTTTTGTAAGAGTAACCCAGGGCCTCTGAGAGGAATTTTATCATGGGTACAAAATTTCTTTTGGGGCCTCCTTCCCTTCTCCATTAGTCATCCCGTTTTCATCCACTTCAATATAATAAAGTAATTTCCAATATCCCAGGGAATTCCTGGGCTCCCTTTGGCTTCCTAGGCATGGGCACAATATGCCCCCTACACCCCCTCCTATAGGCCCTGGAGTAACATATACAACCTACTTGGATATACTAAATTTAACCAGTTCATAAAATGTTTGATCACACCTTTTATGTGTATGCACAAAAATAATGAAGCAGTTAAAATTTCATTTTTATTTAATGAAAACACAGAAAGAAAGAAATGGAATTATAAGTCCAAAGCAGTTATATACTCAGAAGAACGAAGCCTAATACCTGAATTTCTAGAATATATATTTTAAACATCTATGTTAAGATGCTCAAATATAATCCAGTATTGTATTCTTAATAGATAATAAATATATAAAGACAGAAAGACGAAAATATAAATTTGGAGGGAGAAAAATTAACTTCTGCAAAAGATCTCTCTGGAAAATGTTGTTTATAACTGCTGGCCACCAACTAACTTCAAGTCAACTAAATATAGTATTAAAGGGAGCAAAACAAAGAGATGACCAGCTGCAAAATTGTAAAGCAAGTTTATCTTGGGTTTAGTGTTTGATAATTACTCAATGAAAGCTTTTACACAAGAGGCATTCATATCTCCCTAGACACCTTCCCTGATGGTTAAGTGGGGGCATCAAAGCCAGGATTGCATCATCAAGAATAAAACAGCATTGAATTACACAAGAAAAATCAGCCTAAAACAAAAAATGCTAACTCAAACAGGATTAATTATGCTACAAGACCATAGGTCCCTAATTTAGCTGGGCAACTGTTAAATGATCTGGAAAATAGAATGGATGCAGCAGCAAACTAGAAAGCACTCTAATCAGTGTTGCCAACTCAAAAAGTATTTTCAGGGAACCAAGTAGATTGTATATGTTACTCCAATAGCAGTTTTAATTTTACCCTATTAGTGACACCATTAGTAAAATGGTCAAATTCTTTAAAAAAAACAAATTCAATTAGTATACTAAAAGCAAGTTTACATACAAATATCAAAGGATATTTACTTTCAAGAAAGAAAAAAACAACAGAAAGGAAGATATGAAAGAGGAGATGGGAAGTGTTTACAAAGAGGAGGAAAAAATAGGAAGAAAGAAAAATGTAAATGAAGAATGGATATCATATGAGACGAACATAAATTCACAAATCTCTTCCTATAAATCTCACATTTTTCTTTTCTAAAACAAAAGCGTTGAATGGATAATTGGACATAAAGGAAAGCATACAGCATCAGTCTTAAAATAATTATACTTTTAATTAATTTAATGGGTTAATTAAAGATTAAGTCCTTCTTTTAAATTACTGAGTCTAATCAATGTGGAGTGATGGTCAGATGTTGTGCCACAAAGTCAATATATGAAAAAAATACCTCTCTACTAGTTCTTGAAAGAATATTTTAAAAATATATTAAAAAAACACCATCATTCAACAGAGATTACAACAAAAAAAATGGGTCTGGTACAATGACAGATCACTTGACTCCTGTATGTTTGTGCATTTAAGCACAGTCTAGTATGTTTTAGCCATCATGTTTCTCAGGTCTAACTTGCAGTAACCAAGCTCTGACAAGATGACAATCTAACTTTGCTTGATTGAAGATCATTTTCAATAGCCGCTTAACTGTTGAATGAGTAGAAGATTATTAGCAAGAAAGGAAGAAAATTTGCCAATTGCAAGGATCTGGAATGAAACTTTATAGCTTTTCTGATTGAAATGTTTTTTTTCTTTAACAAGCTGGTTTTAGTTTAAGAATTTATACTGTCTAAATCTTTCACACTCCATTATTACTGCAGCCAATCCATTTGTGCTATTACAAAATCTATGGTATCCAAAGGTATAAAAATGTTGAGTTGACTGCAAATCTTCTATGGCCAAGTGGTTAGACAAGAAAAATATCTAAGCTCCAATTTTGAACCTGAACTTGAAGCTTACTAGAACCCCTTTACTGTTGCTCGATTTCCTAATACTTTGTGATATTCTCCTCCAGATTTTATAAACCTCTCTTTCATTATACTTATCTATAAATATATCTGAAGACTACAAAATTCCTTGAACATAAATACAGGTATATATGTACTGAATATGATAAACTGTCAGGTCGCAAGAGATTACTTAAACAATACATTTAAATAAATTTACCGCATTATAGAGAGAGAAACATTATACTGAGGCTCAAGGGACAAAAGTATTAGTCCTTGGCATAAATCATTCAAAGTTTTATGTCAACAATAAAAAAATTAATTTCAGCAAGGAAGTCATATTTTAAAAACTGATTTCTTTTATTGTAAGAAAGATTAGAAAATGCTTTGTTGTTCTTCAGCCACTGTTTCAACTCCATAATGGTAGGACAGGGAGAAGTGGATCTAAGAGAAAGAACCTTGAAAACGGGACTCTGGCTTTGAATTCTTTGAAGCAATGCTAATCATAGTAATGATACAAAAGTAAAGGTAAAGGGCCCCGTCTCTTAAGAGACAACTCCCAATGGAGTATGGAGCCTGGTGACGAAGACCCGGTTTCTGTAGCATGCGTCAGCTTAGTGATCCTTGCAAGTTTCAAGTCTGGTAGAGACCACAAATTTATTCTTACAAGTTTTTATGACCACCACATTTGGCAGAATGCAAGTCCATCGAAGGATACCTTCACCCTAACCACACAGCTTAGAGTATACACAATTAGTTGCTGAGTGCACAGGGAAATTTGTCCTAATGAAGAGGTTTCCATACTCTTTGCTCATACCAGGAATCGAACCAAGGACCTTCTGCATGTGAGGCGGACGTGCTAACCATTACACCATCTGAGCGGACGTAATGATACAAAGATAGTAGGGATTAAACAGCACAATGGTGCACCTCTAACACAAAACAACCAGAAAGCCTTCCTCATTGCTAGCCAATCTTGCAATGTGTCAATATCATGTAGATATGATGATAACCACTAGGAAGTTAATACTTTTACTGAAAGCACTCACTTTATCAGGATATCATATCCAGTGGTCATATTCTTGTTAGGTTCTAAAAAAATAAATATAAGGGATACAGAGAATTTAGGCCAGTTCAATGCTTAAACATAGAGAGAAAAGTGATATATTCTCAAGTCATCTACATACAAGCTACTTTTAAGGGCTCCTGTGCAATAACAGTAGAGAGAAAAAGAAACATAGGGCTTAGATACTACCCACTGTATCTTAATGAGATGTCTCATCTGCTGACTATTTCACTGTCCCTCTTTCTTTTGCCCACTAGCAATTATATCAGAATTAGTTGCTTATCATTTATTCCCCATAAAGTTTTTATTTTCTTTAGTGGTCTCTGCTGTCAGCACAGGTGGTCATGTTCAACTCAAGACCTCCTTACAGAGGTGGTCATGTTCAACCTGGGAGACCTCCTGACAGCAGAACTAAGACTCTCTTATAACACATTTATCAGGTTCATCTACCAACCACAATCTCAGCACCTTTTATCTATCCAACAATTTTCCTAAGCTCTTCCACTATCATTCTGCTACACACACACACACTTCCGGCATTCATAAAATACTGGTAGCATAGAAAACAACATTTTCATTTATTTAAGTTTAATATATTTCTCATAGTTTTTCTATGTATCCTGGATAGAAATGGATTGTGCTTAAAAATTCAGACATCTCTTCTGCATTAGACTTGACTGTAAGGGCATTGCTCTTGGACTTGAGATATCATTCAGATGAAATTTGACTGTAACATAATTTGAACCATTAAATGGCATCCTTAAGTGTTCAATTATAACTTGAATGAATACAAGTACAAAGCACAATTGTTTTTAGTCTCAACTCCAAAGGAGTTGGAGGATTTTCTATTTGAGGTAATGATTGATATAATCCAACACTTAACACCATTCGCTGTTTCCCCACTCAAGTAAAGAATGCCACACCTTAATCTTCTTCCCATGCATTCAGCTACAATAGAATTGCCTCATTTGCCTATCCCTTACAGAGATATACATCAACTGTCATAAACATGTGTTTCCCAGATTCTCATCAATCTAAATCCAAAGACTAAAAACAGCAACACACATTGATACTTGGTATGCGAATGAACCAGAAAATAAAGAATAAATACTTTAGACAAAACATGGAATAAGAAAGTTTTGAGTGTAAAAGATTATTTGCAAAAACCAAACAGATTTTTAAAAAACAATTATTATTTGGAGATATTTATTGTATAATCCTGACTAATAGATGAATGATTTACAAGGGTATTTGGAGGGCAACTGCTCACAGCAAATCACCCATAAACTGTCCATATCAAGCTTTGGTAGACGCCCCCCTAGTCATAATACAAGCCCATTGGATGCAGTGAAATATTTGCATATTTCTTTTTTTTAAATTAGATGTCCATCTTATATACCGGCATGTACAGTAACTGACAACTTTTAAAATGGTTTTGGCCAACACTGTATTTGTCAAGTAATGGTTAGATGGTTAGGCAAGTTGGCTATTGCAGGGGAGTTCAATCCTTACTGAATGTGCCAACATTATGATCACATGACAGACAAAGTAGACTAAGTGATTATCTATTCTGTATATATAAATGTTCCAAATTCATTGAATGACAAGATTTCTTTTTGGTATATGAAATCAAGGAATGTATAATTTTATATCTGACAGAATATGATAATTCTAAAGACATTTATTAATTGGGGACCCATATTAGCTCGGCATTGGTGTTAGCGATTGCTAAATGGCTGACTTAGATTGTATAAATGAAGAAAGAAACAAGCTCTGTGCAGGGATCGAATCCACGTCCACCCTGGAAGCAACCTATATGTGGTCACGATCTAGTTCACCTGTTTAGCATTCGCTAACACTGATGCCAGGCTGATATGGGTTCCCAATTAATAATTTTCATATATATATATAGACAGAATATCAAAACTGAATGGGTATATAATATCTAAAAATTTTAATGTATATAGTTTTTTGTTTTTAAAATAAAGATTAATAATACATAGTAATATACAAAGACCTGTGGCGGGGAAATGTATAGGTAAACAGTGTCTTCAAATAATAAAAGACACAAAGCAGATAAAGTTTGTGATCAACAATTATTCATGTGAAAATGAATGCGTTAATTATGTAAATGCTTGAAACAGAAATCTAATTATATTTGAAAACTTTAAGTGCTAAAACCAATCAGAAATCTTTTTTTTTAATATTTAGAAGTATTGGAAATCTGTATTTTAAAAGACTTCCAATGGGAATCATTAGATAAGCTGTTATTGAAAGAGTTAACATTTTAAGAAACATCAATACTCGGACAAAAAGTTTGATGCATCATCAGGTTTTCCTCAGTACACATTAACTCTTTTCAATTCTAAAATGAATTTAGTATAAGTAAATTACACTGGGTTACATGCATATTTTCTATCATATTTTGAAACTCAAACAAAAAGTTTTTCTTTTGAAACTCTAGAAAATAGTTCAAATGTGTGGCTTTATAGATTTTTCAGCTTATGTTTCTTTTGATGATACTGGATGATTTGCTATGTAAATGTATAAAGAAAAATACCAATGAGACAAGGCTATTGGGGAAATGATAATTTAACATTTACATTACCAAATGCCAAAGAACTGGGTTGAACGATGTGGATGGTACTTACCTAAAAAAGAAAAAAAAAAGAAAAGAAATGTGAAATTTTGTTAAAACGTGAAGGTTTGAAAATGTTAAACTGCTCAGATTTCAAAAGGAAAAGTGAAGACAAAACAATCATAGCTTTCAAATCTGGAATGATTCTTCTAATCTCCAAAGCAGTCAAAATACAAAGCAGTCAAAATACAAAGCAGTCAAAATACAAAGCAGTCAAAATACAAAGCAGTCAAAATACAAAGCAATAAGCATAAAACTAGTTATTACTTGAATGTGTAACATGTGATAAGAAAATTTCTCTCTGGTGAATGCAGAAAAAGCATGAAAACAGATGCAATGCAAAATCTGAACCATTGAATTCTCATTCTTAAATAAAGAGAGAGAGAAAACAGCAACTCAGTATTTTAATTGAGCTATTTGCCCAGTATCCTCATCTTGGTTGTTATAATCATAATGTTTTGGCCATTGTATCCTCTAGCCCAGCTTTCCCAGTCTATAGGTTGTGAGCAAAATTTTGGTCGGACGTGAACATTTATTTAAAAGCTTTAAAGATGCTCCTCCCTTTTTCATCTTTGTAGAGTTGTATTTTCAGCAATGGTTGGAATCAAAAACAAATTTCGAAACAAACTTCAACTGTCAAATCCTTTGCGCCTGAAAATAGCTCACATTGATGTGGATATCAATGCTATTCTCAACCGGAACAAGAAACAGGCACATCCCTCACATGCACCTCATTATTAAGTAATTAAATTGTATCCAAAATTCATAGAAATGTAATTTTTAAAAAATAATTATGGATATTTAATGTTTTTCTATATTTAGTGCGTTTTTTTTCTCCAAGAAAAGTTAGGTGGGTCGCTATAAGCTATGGTCATAAATAGTGGGTCGCAATTTAAAAGAGTTTGGGAACCACTGCTCTAGCCTTCTCCAGATATTTTGTATTAACTGATATGATTCTGGGAATTTTGAACTGAATCCTTTACTCAATCCACAAGGTTCTCATTATGTTGTACATATAATTTGTATGAAAATAACACCGTTTTAAACATGCAATGAAAACTTTCTATCTTCATCAATTTTTTTACAAGAAAAACCCGGCACAGTAATTACAACATAAAAAATATACTTGGCAGCAAACAAGTTAATGAAGATAGTATTTCATCTCTACTACATAACAGCAATATAATAAATTACTCAGACCTCAGGTTTATTATATATAGTATTACTGGTATATGCCAAACCAGTTCAAAACTAATAGAAGATGACTGCTTGAATGCAAAAGCCTAGCAAAACAGAATATGCTGCATGGGGATTTATTTAGGTAGCAGAATATTTATTGACAAACAGATTTTCACCAGATATTATGCAGCAGATTGGGGCCCCCTGACAAATGGCAGCAAGATAAAGGAGACGAAGATAATCATTCTTTAAGCTTCTTTCTACCTATACATAATATATGTATCTGTTGTTTTTTCTTTCTTTTTATATAACTAAACCTCTCCCTTTGAAGAGGTATGATATGCAACTGTCTGTCTAGATAAACATGTGTACATGCATGTAAGTAGCACAATATATCAGAGCAAAAACAAAAAGATAGAATAAGCAAAAGGTACATTTGGTGAGAGATAAAACAACAGGAAGGGAGAGAGAGAAGATAACAAAAAAACACTCCAGTATCAGAATACAGAGTTCTAGAACTTTAGACCATCAAACAAGGAGAAACATTAATTTACAATTACCAGAATTACAACCAGAACAAAGGCAATTTTAAACTAACTGCCAAGTTTAGAACCCCAGCAAATGAAGCTGAACACGCAACCAAATTTATAGTAGTTGCAAGTTACAGCACTTTTAGGAAAAAGATAAAGTTAGAAATAAGAATAACAATAACTTACAACTAACCAAAAATACCTCAGTCATTAAAAAAATAAAAAAACATCACAGAATGATGTTTAAAAAAAAAATCTCAATTGTACTATAAGTTCAACGATGAGTCCACCATCCGTTGGTAGTAGTAGCAGGAAGGGGACGATGAGGATGGTTCACCCAAAGGTCTGGACCAAGTTTCATATCAATTCAACATGATACGGTTAAGGAAATTTATATTTAGCATTACTAGTTGTGGTAGTAGGACAGAAAGAGGGGGAGGAAGATGTGGATGGTTCACCCATAGGTCTGGACAAAGTTTCCAACATGATATGGTTGAGAAAATTGATATTTGGCATTACTAGTTGTGGTAGGAGGAGGAGGACGAGGATGGTTAACCCGAAGGTCTGGACCAAGTTTAATATTAATCCAACATGATATGGCTGAGAAAATGTGTTTTTATAGTGATGAGTGGATGAATTTCAAAACCAAATAAAGCAGCAATACAATAAAAAGTCCAACATGACTCTTTTAAAGAAAATATTAAACCAATACAAAATGTATAAACCCATCAGATAAGCTACCAATAAATAGTATGAGAAGTTAACACTTAATATGATCATCAACAAAACATCATCAAATGAATACAGACTGTAAATGATAATATTTAAACTATAACATGAAAATACAAGCATGATGATGTATATACATAAATTTAAACTCTGTCCTAATAATGGACAAAAAATATCTCCTTTACAACAGCAAAAAGAACTAGCATTCTAAGGGAAATTATGAATCACTGCCACATATATGTTTCTTTTTACCTTGTGAATTAAACAGTGGTGGTGGGCAGTAATCTTTAAAAAGTCCAAATTTTCAAAAGAACAAGCGAGAATGCTGCTGGACACAATCTAAGTGTTCAATTTGGCATAAACTTACATTATAAATTCAACCCCCCCACTAAAAAACAATTTTAGGGGGGAATTTTCAAAAATAAATTTCAAGTTAGTGCTGGGTGAAGTCCGGATACATAGAAATATCAGAACACATGAATAACCTAAATCCAGCAACAGTATTTAAACTAGTCTTGTGGGTAGCAGTGATTAACAGTTTGAAATTTTAGGAAGCTCCAAATAAAACTGATTAAAAATATGGAAAGTTTTAAACATATATTTGCATGTGAATGTGTTTTATTGTTCACATAATGTCTGTTGTATATAATTTTGCCTAAGAGGCAAGTTTTGATTTAAAGCAAAAAGTTACTATAATAATTTAACCATGCTCTTCTGCTAGTTATAAGACAGATGCAACAGTGACAGACTTAACAATTATTGTAATATATTTTTGACAGGAGTTACTAAATTTTGAAAAGGTAAGAAAAATAAAGTATAGAACAGTAAAAGTTCTTCAGAAATGAAAGTCATGTCTTTGCAAAAACCCAACTAGGCTTGAGATAGAGATAGAGAGAGAGAGAAGTTGCTTTTGAGTCAGTGGTAGACCAGAGCATACATTCCCCTCAAGTGAAACCCAGGAAAGTAATTAACATAAAAAGGTCCATTTTGCACAGCATACTTCCTTTTTATACATACATAAACAACTAATCAGCTGACAGATGAAGAAAGAAATAAAGGAAAAGAAATAAAGAAACCTTTTTTTTTTTTAGCCTTGTGTATAAAGTTGGTTATTAGTGAAGGAAACTCACTGAACATGGTTCTGGCTTCCTCCTCATATCCCATCATTGTATGCTCATAACAAAACACGGTTAATTATGAGTGGGATATATTGGACAGTGGTTTGGCTTCATGCCTTCCCTTCAAATATTTGGGAAAATAACAGCAATGACAAAGATACAAGACCAAAACGAATCTTAAATATAGTGTAGGATTTTTAACTTATTCAAAATACATACTACATTATTTTAATCAAACTTGACTAGTTTTTACCTTCAACTTAATTTCAGTTGTTTTTATATACAACTTTCAATTTGGGCCGCTGTTTCTATGGCAATGAATAACAGTGCGGCCAGATAATAAAGAATAAGCCTTCGGTGAGAATCAAACTCACACCCTCATTGCCAGAGGGAGTCTAGTTTACACCTAGCTGCTTTTACCAGTCGGCCACAAAGACTTCATGGATCAGCAGAAGCTGATTTACAATTTCAAACTCACTCCTTACTTCTGACTCTCAGAACCATATTTTTTTTTATTTTCACATCTGAGAACCAGTAATCTTAATATTTGTATATAAAAACAACTGAAATTAAGATGAAGGTAAAAACTAGTAAAGTTTGATTAAAAATACTGTGTTACAATTACTTCATCCAATATTATTAATATAATTATTGACATTGATACTAATTTAGCCATTTTGTTACACTCCCCGAAATTATACAAATAATTATTAAATGGATGTGCTTTTCCTTGTAGATCAAGTCAGTGATACAAAAGGTTACTTGCACAAGGAAAAAATGATTTCAAACCAGAATAGAGAGCTCTTTCTAAAAAAAACAAAAAACAGTCTAGTAGTTATAAAGTCCACAATATCCACAATGTATGAATGTATACTAAATATATATAGTTGTACTAATAAGGAATCATTAAGATTGTAAAGATGCATGAAATTTGCCATAACCTTATCCTCTTGGAAGTGGAAGAGGTAAGAGGAAATAAATAGGAAAATGATAAACATGAACACCTGAGCTTTCTTCAAAAAGGGATACTTTATAACAACACAGTTGGAAAGGAAATCTTGCTTCCCTTCATTCATCCACCCACAGAGAGAAAGGGTGGAGAGAATTTAGATCCAGGTTTCTTTAGTCATCAGAAGCATAAAACATTAGGCTAAAAACATACCAAAGCCAGGATGCTACTTTGACATTTTGGATTGAATTTCAACCGTTTTACTTGTTAGGTAATCAGAAACTGTTTGTGAATTGATGCCACCCAACAATGAAGATCTATGTCCAACCATAAAATTGGATGCAGAATGGAGAGCTTCAGGGAAGTTCGCTTTCATATTTTCCATTTGGCAGTAAAATTCATTTTGGAGAGGTCCTTTACAGAAAAGCAAAGAGTAAACATTAAACAGGTTCATAGGTTTAATGTCTTTGCATTTATTGCACATATGATAAACAGATCATATATTATATAGGTACCTGGCATTGCCCGGGGGGGTGGGGGGTGGGGTGGAGTAATCAATACTGAGAGGTCATGTAGTAAATTGTAACACAGACTTTCTCAAAGTGGGAATCGCAACCCTTCAGGTGGGTTGAACATGCCAAAATTGACCTGTTTGAAGGTCACCAGAGATCAGTACTACTTATCCTATGTTGATCCTGGGCTCAAGTTACCCGTGTACAAAATTTAGCAGCCGACTGGAATTTGCAAGATTTCATCAGACATGGGATGAAGAGTCCAGCTCTCAAAATGATCCAAAAAGAACGATCCATATCTCTGACCTAAATCTGCATTTGGCGTGATCATAAGTTATACACATAGTTACCATAACAAAATATTTTTGAAAAAAAAAAAAAAAAAGAAGGGTTATAGTTAACTATTTAGATCACAGATATCAATCTGCATTGTTTGTGGATCATTTTCAATGTTAAAGTTCTATCAATCAAATTTCACTTTTCTAATCTAACCGTTTAATTCTAAGGACAGCTTTTTGAATGCTAAAATTAATTCATGATAGTTGTGATAAATTTTGAATACCTACTGTAACAATGCAATTTGACAAATTATCCAGACTAGCATCTTTGGCCAGTGGGTTCTCTGGCCATCCTCCGATGTGATGTACACCTGAGAAAAGCTGGAATGCCCAACAGCTGTTGTTTTAACAGAGGTGAGAACTCTAATCCAAATAATTGGTTGAACAATAATAACACTTAAACTTAGAACAACATCTAACAATGTTGCTTATGTTCCTAGTAACTTTAAAATTAATATGGTACTTTATAAATCTATTCATTCACAATATGAGTTAAGATGTTGGAAATGGTCTAAACAGCCATAACATGTATATCAGAAGACATACACAAGACAGAACTATGTTCATAAAAACGTTAATTTAAATATTTTAAGTTTTTTTACAAATTTTGAAGTTTTAGAATTTTAATATTTATAATTTGAGGACACTCAAATTGAAAATAATTTTCATTGTCATTCACAATATGATCAATTATATTATATACAAATTACAAGTTGTGCATTTTCTTCAAAATGTAAGTGTAATGCTTGCTGCTGAGTGAATACATTCTTTCATATAGTACAGATGTTTTTAATTCTGTATACATATTCATGTACATAAAATCTCAAATGTCAAAATTCAAAGATTATCCTCTGATGCCCCTCAATGGTACATGTTGATAACCTAATCAAAATTGTGCCCTGGCAGCAATAGGGAGATAATACAGGCCAATCCCATTTCTTCTACTGCAATTAACATCATTTACAATGCTTTTCACAAATACAGAAAAAGTTTGAAAAAACCCAACCCTTCTACTATAACCAATTAACAGAACAAGCAGAGGATGGAAGCTAATCTGAGTTCCAGGAGTTCTGGTCCTACAATAAGGAACAGAACAACTAAAATAACAGTCAGCCAGTTGTCTTGATTTAATGTCACTTGGATTCCTGTTAAAATCGTTTAATACACAATCACACTGAAGTATCTTTCAAGAGAAAAGAATCTTTCAACCTCACAGTCCGTATCTATATTCATTCCAAGATAATTAAGTAAAATTATAAAGGTAACATAAAATTGCCAATCAATCACCTTTGTTCACTGGATTAAGATATTTCTAAACCAAGATCTGTATAACAACCTAAGCAATCTTTTCATTATATAAGTCACCAAAATCTCTTTAGAAGGAACCTCAGAATCTACAACTGACTATCATAGCAGTCATAAGTTCAAAAAATAAACAGTCACAATCCTATTTTATTTTTAAAAATAATCAACAAACCAGAAAATAATAGCAAACAGAAAAGAATTGGTGGCAAATATACTGATAGGAGCACCCCATTCAGTGCAATGCATGGAACACAAGCAGTTCCATATTGATTGGACCAAGCTAATTTCAGCAACATATTTAACACAAGCAGTTCTATAGAATTTTCTGGTTTGCATAAACAAGAGAGACACTTCCCCTCATTTCATATGGAGTGTACACCTGAAGAAGGCTGTAAAATGGACTGACCAAAACAGTATGGTAACAACAAAAGAATGGGTTCAATAGTCTGAACAACTCTTGGAACGATAATAACTCTTCTCAAAATTACAGAAAGTACAATCAAAAATTATACTTAAACCTTGACAGCAATCAAGCAACTTATTCATTTTTTAAAAATAATGTTTATTGGTGCTTGTTTGGAAGTGAAGGAAGAGGTATATCAATGATGGCTGTTTTGAGATTAATATCAAGGTTACACAAAGTGCAATAAACAGAGAAGTCTTGAATGGAAGTTATATCTATGACAGCTGTGCATTTTAGGAGAGAGATCTTTGATGTCCAACCTGTAAAGAACATATTTTACAGTATTATTAATGAAAACCCACATCTGTTTGACAGCAGAACACCACCAAAATGACTAGGACACTATCAAACATTGCCAAACCTTCCTTTAAAACCACATGTGGTCTACACTTGATATCTCTAACATTTAAAAGCAAGAATTGAGAAATGTTATATGGGAGTATGAAAATAAAAAAACATAAAATTATTAGCATAAGTGTGTTATACACAGATTGCAATCTCTACATTTAGTATATATTGCACTAAGCTGCCAGTGTATTATTTTAACTGCAAGGTGTTCACAAGATACTTATAAAATAAGTTAAAATGCTAAAGATAAATATCTTTGTCTATAATTTTGAGAAAAGTCATTAATATTAAAAGAGTTTTTGGGACAATTGAACACATTCTTTTTGTTGTTCCCACAATGTTTCAGCCAATCCATTCTACAGCCTTCTTATGAACAAAATTCTGTTTGCAACAGCTTTTTTTATTTATTTATTTTTACTTTGCACTACTGGAAAAAGAGGGCCTCTCTTTCTATGTAGATAGTGCACCTGAAGAAGGCCATAGATCATCCAAAACATTGTGGGAACAACAAAAATAACAAAAAGAATAAATATCTCTTTATCATTCAAGTTAACCCTCTGGCCACAATTAAATGGTATGCAGTCAGTTTTTTTTAAGTGTATGAAATCTCGCCAACAACTAATTTTGCAATTACAAAAATAATGAAATAATTTAATTGAGCCTCAACTTTAGAAGACTAACCAAAGAGTAAATTCCCATTGATAAGCTTGAGGGCACAATCAGACCTACTGCTTTTCTCTTGATTACTAATTCAACCTTTTACTTTTGTGAGGGGCACAAATTCACTGTTAAGTA
>VCCN01006703.1:4989284-5007349 GCA_006491835.1 Architeuthis dux | reverse complement strand
TGAAATTACTTTGATTCATATCCTCAGGAAAATGAAGTAAGTCTAGCCATACAAGTGGCTTGCATAATATTTAGAAGAGATTTAGTCACCTTAAGTCTCCAGAAGAGACTCTTCACTCATTTATATACTATGCTACACCACTAACCCTACTTTATAAGTATTAAACTAGCTTTTGGCATCTTTATTTACTCTAATTAGCCAATTTCTGTTTGATCTACACTTAACAGCTTTTAATTAAAGTGAAACATAGAAGAAAATGTAATGAATAAATAAAGAGAATAGATCTGCTCATTATAAAGAGAATAGATCTGCTCATTATAAAGAGAATAGATCTGCTCATTATAAAGAGAATAGATCTGTTTATTTCAAACATCATATCTTGCGAATGTGGATCAGTGATTTCAAGATTCAAGTTAAGGTATTAAAGAAAGCTGCAAGTTAGTGAACTTTGTTGCAAAAAACTTATTTAAAAAGGTAAATTTAGCACAGATAAAGCTCATCTGGTTTTAAGGTAGAGCAGAAATATACACTGACTCAGTGGAGAGGCTAATCAACACTATAAGATAGAATTAACAATTACGAGTTCTGAAATTCCCCAGAAAGGACACCAGACTTGACAGGTAAAGAATTGAGACCAGTATATCCCTGTGGAAATAAAGGGTTACATTGGACACCCCTGAAAGGTTACTGAATGCAACACTCTTAAAAAACAAGAGGTTACAGTGGCCAAAACATTGTGAAGAAAAGGACACAGAAACTGATCTGAATGAATCAATGTATAATATAATTAATTCCATTTCAGAAATTTAGACAAAATAAAAAGGGAAAATCTATTCCAAACTAGAATGTTACGGGATTCTTCAGTAGTTTAAAGTAAATTACTCAGACCTCCAGAGGAAGCATACAAAAAAACTTACTCAAAACATACAAAATAATAATCTTGTATATTTTATTTTAGTGTAAAAAAAAGTATACAATTTGTATATACAAGCACACATCATAACAATCATCTTTACACAATATCTAGGGCCTTAAACCTTTGCGGTGGTGTAATAAACATCATTATTCTTCTTAAAATCATTTACATCTGTTGATAGCACTATATATTCTGGGAAGCTATTCCAAAGTCCTACCACTCTATTGCTAAAAAAGAATTTGCTGATATTCAATCAATTTCTATTTGCTTCTACCATATATGTATGGCCTCTCAGTCCCTTCTAGTAAAAAATACATTGGGGTTTACTACTTCTAAACTATGCATAATCTTAAACATTTCTATTAAGTCTCCCCGATCTCTCCTATTTTCTAACGTTGTTAACCCTAACACTTTTAGCCTACCCTCATAACTCATACTTTTTAATTCTGTGTATGTAGATACACTGAGGGAAAAAAAACAAATAGACAAAAATAATAATAAAAAAATGAATTGCTCAAAGAGATAAACAAAAAATTTATACTGCCACAAACAGTTACAACAACATGACAAGGCAATACACCCTTGAATATATGTTAAAGGTTAACTCATTTGCCTCATGCAAAAACTAAAGTAAGCAACCATACCTTATGGTAAGTAAAAGGCAATGTTGGCAAATCATATGACTTATTTAAAAAAAATTAATTCTAAGTCCATGTCTTCAGACACAAATGGGAGGGTAGAAAGATCACTTGGGGTTTTCTTCTTTCACATCAAAAGGCAGAGAGAAAGTTTCTTGGCAGAGAGTTCAACACATCCACCCAGGTTTAGTTTGATCATCTGCTGCCATTACTTCCTCCATATAAATGTTCCATGCTGTGACCTGAAAGTTTGTTGACTTTAGCAAAGGTTTGAACCAGAGTAAACTTCCCTTGCACTCACTCATTCTCTTATTGCTCTATATTCATGCTCAACAGATTGAAGCCCCACACATCGAGATAAGTATGTAAGAGACACAGGCATGGGCGTCCACTGCCATTTTTACAGGGACAAAAAGATATATCTGGATGTTGGTTGTCAGGTAAAAGTACTAGAGAGTTTCTAAGCTGTGACTTGTTCTAAGCTGTCACTGTTGATAGTGACCCATTGATCTTCAGCTTCTATAAGGTTCCAACTTTCAAACCCCTCGCCCTCGGGGAGAAGGCCTGATCCAGGGGAGGGCAAATTCATTTTTGTTCTATTTTCTTACAATAAAGTTGACAGAAAAGAGCATGTTCATATAAGTTCATACAGTGAGGCGAAACAAGTATTTGCTCACTTACAAAATATTCATTTAATATACTTCTGATGGTTCCAAACTTCTTCCACTTCATAATAATTTGATCCAATGACAGGGATATTTAACATCTTGGCAATGGTCCTGTAGCTCAAACCTTCATTATGTTGCTTAATTACAACATTTTCTTTTGTTCGGTTGAGAGCTCCTTTACTTTAACCATGACAGCCTCGTTTCAAGAATAAGAGTAGTGAATGATGACTGTGATGAAATCATATCTTTGTTAAGTATTGCTGGAACATTCCCAAAATTTCTATGCAGGTACAGAATGGTCTAGACCTGCATTCCTTCTTAAATAACATTTTTATGATGAATGTTTAATAGTGTCCGAATACTTTTTTTCCATCACTTTTGTTTATATTTTATTCTGCATTGTATGTTTGGAAATATGTATTTGTTTCTTAGTAATTCTTAATTTTATATCAAGATACATCACCTGTGTGAATTTAAAGTAAATGTGAGTATCGGAAGTATATTAAATGAATATTTTGTAGGTGTCCAAATACTTGTTTCGCCTCACTGTATATGAGTAGTCCAAGTATGAAGAAAGTGTTCAGCTTTAATTTTAAGACCTTCAAATATGCACATGAAAAAAAGGAATATGCCAGTTTTATAGAAATGGGTAAAGCCAATAAATATTCATAAGATTTCTTGACAAAGTCTCAGCAGTTTCTGAACTTAAAGTGTTATAAAATCACAAATGGTGTTAAATACATGAGAACCAACAAGTCTCAAGGAATAGTGGAATTCATGTACCAGATGTGTTGTGTTTCATTTCAGAGATATTTCCCCAAAGGCCCAAACAACAAAAGAAGTTACTGTCTTCAACTTGTCAGAAGAGAAATAAAAAGACACAGATGGGAGTCAACAGAAAATCATGAAGAAGCTTGTATGAAGGAAAGCACTATACTAAAACAAACAAACAAAAAAACAGGTCTGGTTAGACACTCAATAGAAACTGTCATGTGACCAACATCTTTTGGCAGCAAGTTGTGTTGGGAGTGATCAATGAACAAGCTACTTCTCTCGCCATTTGTTGGGTCGTGATCAATAAAAAAAAATTTGAATTTTCCAAAAACAAGCGGGAACACTGCTGGACACAAATTAAGTGACCAATTTAGCATAAACTTACATTGTAAATTGAACCTCCCACTAACGACCTATGGGGGGTGGGGGTACAAAAATGTTTTTTCTAGACATAAGAAGTAATTGTTTAAATTTTCAGCCATCTACCTCCATTGGTGCAGCCTGTACACATGATATATAGCCAGACCAACTTAAAAACTGAAGAAACCTATGTTGATGCTGACAGTTATGGTTGATGGTTACTAAATAAAAAATAAAATAAAAAAAGAATCAAATGTAGATATGATGTAGACTAGACACTCAAAGGAATGAAAAACCCAGAGAGGAATTGCATTAATGCCAAAAAGTTTTTTGCATCTACCAATAAAAGCAACAAATGACAGGGTCAAATGTACTCAAAAGAAAAAAAACAAAAGAAAAAAAAAACACCTCAAAATAATTCCTACTCTCATTAAAAAAATACATCTGTTTGCTGTGACGACAAAAGATAATTACATTAAAAGATGCCTCTCCTTTAAAGGTTTTTTGGAAGATTTTTTACCTATCTTTAAGACAGTTGGACTTGGTAAAGAATTATCAAGCCTCTTGTGTTGTTAAATAAGAATATACTCACAATATCAGGTACCGTGATTTATACCAACCAATATTTTGATCTAGAAGAATAAATCTTACTAACATTTCATAATTTTATACTGTTTATCACTCAGAGTTTAGATGCATGCATTTAACAGAAAATGAGACATGAGATATATACTACTTGTAATATGTGGTTCCATCAAAATCTAAAGAGTGGCATTTTCATAAGTCACTTTGCCATTCAGTCTGAATTGAGTAAATTAGCTCAGTACAGGCATACCTCAGAGATATTGCAGGTTCAGTTTCAGATCACAGCAATAAAGCGAGACACACAAATTTTCTTTGGTTTCCCAGTTCATATAATAGTTATGCTTACACTATACTGTAGCCTATCAAGTGTGCAATATAGCACATACCCTAATTAAAAAATACTTTTATTGCTAAAAATGCTAATCATCATCTGAATCTTCAGCGAGTCGTAATCTTTTTGATGGTGAAAGATGAAAGATTTCTCTGTAGCATCCGATGCTGTTTGATAGCATTTTACCCATAGTAGAACTTCTTTCAGAATTCGAGTCAATCCTCTCAAACCCTGCAGCTGCTTTATCAACTAGGTCTATGTAATATTCTAAATCCTTTGTTGTCATTTCAACAACATTCACAGATTCCATCTCAAGAAATTGCTTTCTTTGCTTAGGTGCAACTTTATATTCATTAAAAATTTTATCATGAGATTGCAGCAATTCAATCACATCTTTAGGCTCCAGTTCTAATTCAAGTTCTTCTGCTATTTCCACCACATATGCAGTCACTTACATCACTGATGTCTTGAACCCCTCAAAGTCATTTATGAGAGTTGGAATCAACTTCTGAAAAACCTGTTAGTGTTGATATTTTCACATCCTCCCACGAACCACAAATGTTCTTAGCGCCAGGTTTTCAATTTACTATGCCCGGATCTATCACTATCACTATCTATGGCAGCTATAGCCTTACAAAATGTATTTCTTGAATAATAAGACTTGAAAGTCAAAATTACTCCTCGATTCATGGGCTGCAGAATGGATATTGCATTAGCAGGCATGTAAACAAGATTAATCGTGTTGTGCATCTCCACCATAACTCTAGGGTGACTAGGTGCATTGTCAATGAGCATTAAGGAATCTTTTTTTACGAAGCAGTTGGTTTCAACAGTGGGCTTAAAACATTCAGTAAACCATGTTGTAAACAGATGTGCTGTCATCCAGGCTTTGCAGTTCCATTTATAGAGCATGGGCAGAGTAGATCTAGCATAATTCTTAATGGGCCCTAGGATTTTTGTAATGGTAAATTAGCATTGGCTTCAACTTAAAGTCACCAGCTGCAATAGCCTCCAATAAGAGAGTCAGCCTGTCCTTTGAAGCCAGGCAAAGAACTTCTCCTCTCAAGCTATGACAGTCCTAGATGACATCTTCTAATATAAGGCTGTTTCGTCTACATTGAGAATATGTTTTTTAGTGTAGCCACCTTGATCAATTATCTTAGCTAGCACTTCTGGATAGCTTGCTGTAGCTTCTACATTGGCACTAGCTGCCTCACTTTGCACTTCTATGTTGTGGAGATGGCTTCTTTCCTTGAACCTCATGAACCAACCTCTGCTTGCTTCAAACTTTTCCTCTGCAGCTTCCTCATCTCTCTCAGCCTTCATAGAATTAGACTAGTTTGATTTTCTATCCAGACCAGTAAAACTCTCTCCATAACAATAAGGCTGTTTCACTTTCTTATCATTTGTGTGTTCATTGAAGCAGCACTTTTAATTTCCTTCAAGAACTTTTCCTTTACGTTCACAACTTGGCTAATTGTTTGGCGTAAGAGGCCTAGCTTTTGGCCTATCTCAGGGTTTGACCTGCCTTTCTACCTAAGCTTAATCATTTCTAGCTTTTGATTCAAAGTGAGAGACATGTGACTCTTCCTTTCACTCGAACACTTAAAGAACAGTATATGGTTATCAATTGACCTAATTTCAATATAATAATAATGAAAAAGTTTGAAATATTGCGAGAGATACAAAATGAGCCAATGTGGTTGGTAAAATGGCGCTGATCAACTTGTTTGACACAGGGTTGCCACAAACCATCAATTTGTAAAAAAGAGCAATACCTGCAAAGCCCAATAAAGCAAAGTGCAATTAAACAAGGTATGCCTGTATTTTAAAACCATGGCTTGATGAAGACTTTACTGTTAATTTAAACCATTTCAAATTTTTTAAGTAAAAAATAAAAAAATAACCTTAAGTAATTAAGTAAAATACATTTAGATGAAATTTGTGTGTGCTGTATGTAAGTAAGCCTTTCTTTCAACACAGTGAAATTTTAGTTTTTTAAGCAAAAGGCTACTAAGTTTTACTGTAAATGATAGTATTTCATTTGGGTAGCTCCTAGGCTCCATTTAGAACAATTTATTTGTTCAATACCTGATCTGTAAACAATTTTCTGAAGGTGACTGTAAGATTATGACTCCAACATCTGGAATAGATGCTTGAAATCTTAACCAACAACCCAAGCTATTGATAAGAAAATCTAAATTAGCATTTGACACAAGCAAATTGTTTTCAAAACTTCTACGTCTCAATTGAAAATAAAGCCAAACAACATTCAGATATGTTTGATGGAGAAAAAACCCATGATATTCCTGAATATCTCTCCGTTCAGTATTTAACTTCATCATCATCAGCAGCAGCCTTTTAACATCCGTCGTTGGACCCTCCCCAAGATTCACCAGACCTCTTGGTCGTGGGCATTGCGGAGCCAATATTTTCTAAACTTGTCTAAATTGTCACATCTTATTTTTTGCCAGCCACAATTTTGCATATGATCTCTGGGGATCCACATTAAGTTGTGATGTCTAGTGGTTGTCTGACATTCTTGCAACATGACCTGCCCATTGCCTTTTGAGTTTTCTAATGGATTTTATGATCACTGACTCCTAATGTGATGTCTTGTGATCTCTCCATGTGATGTTAAGCATCATTCTTCCTTGTGCACGTTGTAGGGTTCTTAGTTTGAAAGCCAGTAGCATTTTGAAAACATGTATTCATAAAAATCTTCATTTTATTATTAAATGAAGATGTTGCTTTAAACCCAGCCACAATGCCTTCTATGGGAGATCAGAAAGCAAAACAGAAAAAAAAAATACTTCTTGGATGTTTTCTTTTTCTTTAATCCCATCAGACAAGACAAGTATTGCCTCCCGGCTGGTTAATGAACTATGGCAACATCAACTAAATCCTGGTTTAAGGTTTATGGCCCACCCAAACAGGATGAATGGCAGAGTGTTTCTGAGGGATGTCATTTCCTTAACAAATTCTGCTAGGCATCAAATTGCCAAAGATTTAGCCAACAGGAAATCTATGACATTAAAGCAAGGAATTCATTTGTAAAATCTTGAGTGCTTCACTGTATGAAAACTTACAAACGCCAACAAACAAGTTGTTAATGATGAAAGTGTTACTTATATGAAATTGCATTGTCAGCTGGTTACAAAATGGAAATCTTTTTTCCCCCCCTCCCTGTGTTGATTCAACAATCTATTCATATAATCTAAAATATTTGGGGCAAAATGCTACAGTATTACAGATATTGTAATGCCCATTTAGATTTTAGGCAAGTCCTAGACATACTCAGACGATTAGTTAACAAGGGTATTTGGAGGACTAACGCTCATTACAACTCATCCAGACCCATAACCATCCATATTGAGCTTCAATAAATGGCCCCCTAGTCATAATACCACTGCATCGGACACTGTAATATTTGGGGAGTTTTTCGAATTAAATATCTGTCTTGTATACTGGCATATACTATATTTGTGTTGTTGAAATTGAATACAAAAACACACTGAATAAAACACTACTGTAGTAATCTTCTAGTTTTAAAGTAAACACTGGTCAAATCCAATGATCACATTAGTTTATAAATGTAAAATCCACAGTATGCATAGTATACTAACATCTAACATCTAATATCTAAAACTCTACTTGGTATTTTATGGGGTAGTAATTAAAGCTTTAAGCAATCTTTTTTCTTTTTGACTACCCAAAATTCATTTATGCATTATTTACATACTAATAATTCCATAATATTCAATCATGTAACTTTGAATTTCAAATAACCCACATGGGAATCTGAAGCACTGAATACATAAGCAGAAACACTTGAAATATTTACATCCAAGTAATTAAAAAAAATAAATCTATCTAAATTAGCAGTGCACAGCACCTTCTTTAAAGTGCATCTTGATATCAAACAACTATGCACTGCCATCACTTGAAGAGGGGGGAATGGCCCCTCCTGGAAATCAGGTTATTTTGTACTTGCTTATTGGAGAAAAACAGTGCAAACTGAGAAGTCTAATGTTTAAACGTAAAAGATTAATTTTTTTACCAAAATGACTAAAAGATTAGAAAATAAATTTTCTCAAGTAATCTTATGCGCTTCCAATCAATAAGTCATTTACTTCTTATGGAAATTTGTCAGTTTTGAGGAAAATTATTTTTTTTAAAAACATTAAAAATTAATTTGATTGTAGGAAAAAAGTGATAGAAAAAAAATAATTATTCCTTTTTTTTAAAATGATTTTTTCCTACCCTGGAACCAAAGTTAGGACTTTTTTTCCTTACTGCACATTACTGTTTGACTTTTTTCCTATGATTTCTTTCCAGTTACCATGACGCAATATGTATAACATTTCAAAGTGCTGAATTAGCAAGGACATGCTTAAACATTTTGGCTATTTTTTATGTCTGACCATTTTTAGTATTTTTTTTTATATGTTTTGGCAATTTAAAAAAAAATTTAGCGCTTTTTTAGCAACACTGAGCACTTTTACTTGCAGCCCCCCGAACTTAATGCCTCCCGGCGACAGGCCTGCTGCCATGCCACTAAGTAATCAAGAAAGACATACAAAACCACAATGCACAGTACCGATACAATTTCTAAAATAATAACAAGATTCTATAGAATTTTACTTACAGGCAATTCTTTTTTAATTCATTAGAAAAACAGGTTTTGAATTCTTTGGAATCTGCAGTTTTTCAAACTAGCCAGAGTTCTCTAAAAAAACTAAATTAATCAAGATCAAATTTTTAAAAATTCTTGAAAGCCAACAGGTAAATCCAAGTTTTATATAAAACAGACAAGTCAATTTGTCTTCTGGTTTACTGTTATCAGACTGTTAGATCATTAGGCCAATCTTAATTTAGAAAATAGCGGAAAATGTCTGTGTAGGTGGTCCATCATGATATACAGCTGCCAAGGAGCATGGAGAGTATAAAAAGATTTAATCCTACATACTATAATCTGTAAACATTAAGATCATCTGTTAAAACAAAAAGGGTAAACCAGTTGAAAGCAGAAAGTTGTTTTAATGAGTATAAAGTACATTTACAGCATCTAGGAAGCAACACTTTTAAAAGAAATTATAGAAGATAACTTTTAAAAGATGTTTGATCAAAAAAGTGGATTACTTTTAGTAATATTAACCCTTTATGGAGCAAGTGACTATATATGATCACCTGAGGACCCGTCAGCTACAAAGACAACATAATCCGCACCAATGTGGTCTGCAAGCTTTGCAAAGTACTTGAATAAAAACAGACCACACCCCATTAAATTAGCCTGTTTTTGGCCTGCACAATAAAATTTTAAAATCAACCCAGAGGTGTTATTTTTTTGTCAATATCAATTTTTTGTATCTATTCATTCTATTGAATGTTATTCTTTTATTCTATGTTTTATTTAACTTTCTACTTCAATTTTTAATTTTTTTATATTTTCCATTTTTGGCCACTTTTTGGGCGAGGCACTATATATGATCACTTCATCACAGGGGGTTTTGCCCTCATAAACAAAAAATATCTCGTAATTAGGTCTAGTTTAACATACAAAAAGGGTGTTTTGATATCTAAAATATGTTTAGGGATGCTCTATAAAGGGTTAACAGTATTTTAAGGGCCTCATAAATATCTCTAGGGTTTTAAGTCATGAACAGTGTTTTTTCCCTACACTCAGCTAGCAAACCAAAATGTTCTTTTATCACCTCTAAGATTTACAAAGAAAACAATATCCTTTTGGTTTGCATCTCTATGAACAAAATTGATTTTTATACAACATTCAAAAGAAATCTTTTTGATATAAAAAGTTAATTAAATAAAGTAATTTACAAATAATTATACAGGTAAATCAATCAGTCCATAGATGATGATGATGATAAGAGCATTTATTTTACACAACAAATATTTAGTTTTCAACATAATTTCATTCCTTGTCAATGCACACAATTTAGTGGTGAATATTAAATCACATGAATCAAACATTATATAGAGAAAATTTCAGATCAAAAGCAAGGCTAGGGATTATGCACTCTTATGTAAGTTAAAAAGTTATTTAAAAGTAATGTTTACAATACAATTGCTCATTACTGCAATCCAACCTCAAATTATTTTATAAAACTGTATCATCTACATTTATTCACTTGCACAAAGATACTTGGGGTTTGATGTAAAGAATTTTTCTCCATTTTTAAAAAATGATATCAATACTCAGCAGAGAATACAGATTGCTTTAAATTTTTTTATACCAGCTGAAATCCAGCCCGTGTAAAGAATTTTTCTCCATTTAAAAAAAATTATATCAATACTCAGCAGAAAATACAGATTGTTTAAATTTTTTTTTATACCTGCTGAAAACCCGCCCTATGGGCTGGATTTTCAGTTAGTTCCTGTGGAACGCATACATGGGGCCTTCAGAGATCAAAACTGTTAGGAGTACCTTAATTCAACACCTCTGGCTACTTAGAGGTCACATACGGATAAACGAATCAGACTTTTAGAATTAGATAGATAGAAATCAAATCATTATTATCGGGGTGAGCGTGAACACAGACTCCACATTATTATTTTTTTATTTTCAAAAACTAATTAGCTAAAAACATGCCTGGTGGTCCCATTACTACACACAGAAAATTTCATGGGGATATGTTGTGTGGTTTCCGAGCTATGCTGTCACGTACAGACGAACATTTGATGAATTATAGTAGGATGAAAGGAAAAATTTGCATACCAGCTTCTATTTGTGATAAATCATATTTTGTTAAAACTAAGAGGTGGGGAGGAAGGGCAGAGTGGTATAATGGTTACTGGCACGTAAATGGAATAGTTTGAGTTTTGGCTGGGGCTGCTTACATTCACTAATGCCCTTGGGAAAAGCATGAATCCACTTCTTCCCCAGCTATGGGTAAATAGTAGAGCAGTTGCAACCCTTTAGCCCTGTAAGGCACTACATCTAAGAGAAGGTTACAGTCGCTATAGTCGGTCCCAAGCACAGGTAAAGGAGGATGGTTGGGCATGGTGCTAGCAACACCACCCCATAAAAAACCTACTTGCTACTGAATCCGCAGCAAAGTGGTTGCGCCCTATGCTCCACCAGGAATAAACAACAAGAGATGAGGAATCCAAATGAGAAAAGGTTATCAATGAATCAACAGTTAATTTCAGGCTCTCGGTGGGTAACAGAAAGTGGCAAAAGATATTTAGCATCCTAAGCCAACAATACTTGAAGTCAAAAGTCATAAGAACACATCTTTGTTACAGACAAGCTGCTCTTTCTTAAATTATCCACTTTCCCCTGATACTTGGATTTCCTACATAACCCTCATCATATTTGTAGATATAGCTAAGTGGTAGAGTATTTATAAACCTCTAGGCTTTATCCCCCTCCCAATACAAGGGTTATGGTACTTATTGCCACCAATTCACCTTGAGAACTAATTTTTAAATAGGGCTGAGTAAGTTCTTAACTTATAGCTGAGTACTTGCAAAATCTTGGATCATTAACTTTAAACCAATACATATCCTTTTATTATTATAAAGGAGGATGGTTGGGCATGGAGCTGCCTTACAGGGCTAAAGGGCTGCAACTGCTCTACTATTTTATTATGACCTGTAACTTCGCTGACAAATGTGTATAGCAGGCTCGGTTGATGGCTGCTACGGATACTATAAGTGTGACAGACATGGTAGGAAGAGAGAGGGGAGAAAACGTTAGGTAGATTAATAAGAGGGTAGGCAGGTAGAGGGACTGATGGCAGCAACAGATACTATAAGTGTGACAGACATAGATCCTTTTATATATATACGTATACGATACTGGGAAGTATATACACTGAACATGATACATCATATAACTATATAAAACATATATATTTTATGAAATTATTAAACATATATAACGAGGTTAATTAGTTTGGGGCTAATTAATTAACGAGGGTTCACTATCAGCCATACTGTCGGAATACCCCAACAAAAGGGGCAGCAGATACCCATAGATAGCTCACATCTGCCAGGAGAAAGAAACTCCTGTCAAACCTACGACCTAAGGACACTGCTGCTATCCGCGCCACTACGATGGACCATAGCGTTCAAACCCAAGACTTAAAGGGTGGATCGGTCATGCGCACGTTGCACTTCACCTTAAAACTCCATTGCGCAGACTACAGATTTTTCACATTCAGACCCCGCCGACCTAGGACCAGAATAAGACATGGAAAACCAGCCCAAATCTCTGTTCGCGGAGCCAAGTCATTCATATATGAATGATTCATTTTTAAATCAAACAATTTTTATTTGTCCGAATCAAATAGAAATACAAACTTCCAAAATAAATGAAAATAACATAAAATCTTTTCGAACAAATCTTAAAGCTATTTTTGTGCCTGTCACAATTGTTTGGTTGCCAGTCCTGAAAATCCGTGAAAATTTTCCTCTATACTGGGATGGTACAAGGAACAAAATACCACAAGATAGAACCAACACAGTTAAAATATAAAACTTTGTAGGGATTTAAAAAAAAAAAATATGATATGCTACACACTTGTTGAAAAGTAAAGGATCAAATCGTGCATCATCAAGTTTTGTGATGACATAAACTTTGCAGAAGATCCATCAAACGACCCAACAGAAACATATGTTGACCAACTTAAAGATACACTAAGAAATACCAGCATCTATAATAGAAAATGCGGAGGATGGAAAGAGCATATTCATAATGTCTGAGTAAGTTGAATCTGCTATTGCATTTGTTTGTTTTATGTTCTATGCAAAACCAATTCTTTGTCCATATACACTGTCTAGCTATTTTCATTAATCAAAACAAGGTGTCTCATTTGTTATTATAGAGGAAGCCACTTATTATGATCACTTTGGGACTGGGTCTTTTAGATAACAATAATTGGCTGATAACCAGTGGCGTTTCTATTCTTAGAAAGTGGGCGGGCCACTTGGGGGCTGAGATTGGGGGGGGGGGCCTCTGACTCTCCCGTAGAATCGCCACTGCTGATAACATTAAGCAAAAAATATATGGAGGAAGCCACTTATTGCAATAACTTTAAATAAAGTGTTTGGGACTGACTGATTTTGATAACAATAACCGTTTGATAACTTTTTCCGTGGTCATGGTCAGTCTATTATTATAATATGCAAAGGTATCCAATCTTAAAATGCATCATATTAATTTAACAAGTGATTTGTATGAAACAGGACAATTTTTGTATCATCACAAACTTGGTTTATTTGATAAAATATACATGGAATTAATGACATGATCATATAAGCAGCACCTGAATGGTATGCACAGGACAATGGAATGGCCTGAAAGAATCTTTTTTTAAAAAGAACACAACAAAAAAACAAGATAGATCTAAGATTAAATGACAGAAATAACTTGCTGCATAGAAAATTAGAGCAAAATATGGCCATTAGAAAAGTAGAGAAATAATCTTGTGTTATGTATTATAATTCTAGGGGAAATGCTAGGAAAGACTAAGAGTAGATGTTATTAAAAAAAGGATGAATTGATGGCGTAAGATGGGCACATAGAAGTGGTGTGGTTTAATGATAGGAAATATTCACACCTTGTTGATCCCGTGGAAATTCCACGGATGTTGACAACTAAGATTATCCATTATCTCATGCCTCTGCTCTTTTCTCACCCTTTGTCTTCATCATCTCAATCTCTCCCAATCTTTGTTGTCCATCAATGTTTTTATCTAAATGTTATACAAATATGGATTAGTTTCAGATGAGAAAAAATAATAGGAATAAGGAATGTATAAGTATTTTATACTGCATCCTCTCTTTTATCATTATTTTGCTGCATCTAGCCATAAAGAATTTCAATATGTCACAATTTTTACGCTCTTTTCATCCTTAACTGCCTTTCAATCTTTTTGCTCATTGTTTCTCGCTCACTTTCTTCCTACCTTTCCTTCTTCACCCTGCCCCATCTTCCTCTCCCTCACTTTTCCCAATTCCTTCCCGCTTAATATCATTATGTAGGTCTCTCGGTCAGAAAGTGTAACCGATTCCAGCTAAAAAGGGCCAGGGATTGGGCAGATACTACACTCTGATTCTATGTAGAAATGAGTAACAGTTGCACATACAGACAAGAAGAATAAGAATTAGCTCGACAGTAGTTAAAATATATTATTGAAATGGAAGAATGTTGTGGCTTATATAGCAGAATCAACTCTCTCTGAATGGCTAGTTCTTCACACTACATCTCTGGGGTAGCTGGTTTATTTTTGCACTTCTTTGTGATGAGTAAATGAGAAAAATATACCAAGAGAAAATAAAAGATTTTTTAAATAGTGTGATTGACTGAGATTTAAAAAAGAAATCATATAAAACTCCAGTTCAACAAAACATTTTTTTTTTTAAAAACCTTGGAAGATAAGTAAAGTTAGTATCCAAAATCTATCTATATAATAAAAAGTGTGCCTTTCTGTTTGTTTCTTTGTCCATAACTTCTGCTAGAGCATACAGTTACTATACTTTGATCCTAGACAGAGGGCCGGGCATGCAGTTACTATACTTCGATCCTAGACAGAGGGCCGGCAGCGACACTTTGATCCTAGCCGGAGCGCACAGATACTCTGATCCTATGCGGAAGTGCTGATCAAATCGTAAATAATCCAGTCACTTTTGATGGGTACTATACTAGTAATGAAAACAATGAAAACAAGTACTAATTTATAAAGTAATATTTTTAGTCCAATGCATCAAAGTCTGGTGCATAGCAAGAACTGAAAATATATTTCTTGATGAATTTTTAATCAATCTTACATACATTCAGTTCTTCTCGAAAAGATAAGAATACTATAATTAGAGAAATTGTAATGCAAAAAGACCAAGGACTTTGAAATGCTAAAATTATTTCTCTTTGTAACATAATAACTAATAAAAAAAGAATTGGCAATGGTTGATTGATTATGTTAATTCTCCTAATTAGGAGTGGCTTAAGTTAACAAATCTCAATAATACAGAGAGATATTTGTTCAACTAGAAGGACTTGAAAAGAGAAAAAGAATTCTGTAATTTATGGAAGGTGTAATAGATAGGAGAAAAAACAGGCTTCCAACAGAGCACACCGCTGGGTTTAGTTGTAAGTAAACTGGTTATATTTATTTATAAAGTATCTTTATAAACAAAGTCAATGCTTACTCTGTAGAAAAAAGTACAGCTTTTCATTTAGCCATTCATGAGTCACTGTTTTTTGATATGGGTAGAATCAGATCCAGTCACACCCCTTCTAAAAATATTAAAATGCTATACAGATTAGATTAGTCAGTTTGGAAGATGAACTTAACCTAGCTATCTTTGAGTTCACTCACTGTAAAAGGTGAAAATCAAGTAAAAATGTTTCTTTCCATCTCCCTTCAAGAAAATACAAAGAATCACTTTCATCCTCATGAGATGACATCAATCATTGTCTGAGAATCTGAGGTGAGTTGTTTAAACAGTTTGTTTTTCAACTATCCAATTCTTTGGGGTTTTTTTTTTTCCTTTGTAATGTTTTGTCCTGTCCATTCTCAGGCTTTCTTCAAGTGAAATTTTGTCCAGCACTATCATAAGTAGAATTGATGAAACAAAAAAACAAAAATTCTCTTCTCTGGACAAAATTTGTCTGCAGTAGGCTGGGGAATGAATTGGCAGAAATATCAAAAAAGAAAAATCAAAAAAGAAAAACAAAAAAAAAAAAAAAAAAAAAAAAAAAAAAAAAAAAAACTCAACAAAGATGATTAAATTTACACATTAACCAAAATATTCACATTCTTATAAAAAGTAAGCTTACTAAAATTTATCAGATTTGCAATTAGATATAAAATATAAATTACTACAATAACAATCCAAACAGAAGAAATATTTTAAATAATTTTTTTCTGTTAATACTCATTTTGAAATAAGTATTTATTTTTCATACAGTAATTTTGAGATTAAAATATTTTAATCTTTGTTCTATCAGATCACATAACAATAATGTAATATATATATATATATATCATTAGCCCATTGATAGTTTACTGAATTTATTTCTCAAAGGATGCCCTACTAACAAGCTTGGCTTAGTAAAAATACAAAGGGGTCTGCTTCATGGTTGTTAGTTGCTTATTTCCCTACCAGTGACAATTCTCGCAATATTTCATTTTTTAAATTCTTATATTGAAATTAGACCAATTAGTAACTGTAAAATGACCCCACCTAAGTGTTCAAGTAAAAGAAATAGTAGCATGTCTATCACTTTGAATCAAAAGCTAGAAATGATTGAGCTTAGTTAGAAAGGCAGGTCGAACCTGAGATAGGCCTAGCTTTTGGCCTCATATGTCAAACAATTAGCCAAGTTGTGAACGTAAAGGAAAAGTTCTTGAAGGAAATTAAAAGTGCTGCTCCAATGAACACACAAATGATAAGAAAGTGAAACAGCATTATTGTTGATATGGAGAGAGTTTTACTGGTCTGGATAGACAAGCAAACCAGCTATAAAAATCCCTTAAGACAGTAGTGGTTCCCAAACTTTTGGGAATCACAGCACCCTTAATGTATAAAAATTTGTTCATAGCACCGCATGTCAGAAAATACTGAACAATTGCATTCACATGTAATCCTTGTCTATCCACTGAGCGCCATCTAGTATTGAAACAGTATTGCTTCCTTTCATTATGAAAATGTACCTGCGCGTTGAATTATGATTGCATAGAATTATTAAAAATTGTTAATATCTCATGGCACCCCAGCGAGCAGTGGCGCACACTTTGGGAATCACAACCTTAAGCCAAAGCCTAATCCAGAGCAGGGATTTATGATGGCTGAGAGAGATGAGGAAATTTGAAGCAAGCAGAGGTTGGTTCATGAGGTTCAAGGAAAGAAGCCATCTCCACAACATAGAAGTGCAAAGTGAGGCAGCTAGTGCTAATGTAGAAGCTACAGCAAGCTATCCAGAAGTGCTAGCTAAGATAATTGATCAAGGTGGCTACACTAAAAAACATATTCTCAATGTAGATGAAACAGCCTTATATTGGCAGATGTCATCTAGGACTTTCATAGCTTGAGAGAAGTCTATGCCTGGCTCCAAAGGACAGGCTGACTCTCTTATTAGAGGCTAATGCAGCTGGTGACTAAGTTGAATCCAGTGCTAATTTACCATTATGAAAATCCTAGAGCCCATTAAGAATTATGCTAGATCTACTCTGCCCGTGCTCTATAAATGGAACAGCAAAGCCTGGATGACAGCACATCTGTTTACAACATGGTTTACTGAATAATTTAAGCCCACTGTTGAGACCTATTGCTCAGAAAAAAAGATTCCTTAATGCTCATTGATGATGTACCTAGTAACCCTAGAGTTATGGTGGAAATGCGCGACGAGATTAATGTTGTTTTCATGCTTGTGAACACAACATCCATTCTGCAGTCGATGAATCACGAAGTAATTTTGACTTTCAAGTGTTATTATTCAAGAAATACATTTTATAAGGCTATAGCTGTCATAATGATTCCTCTGATGGATCTGGGCATAGTAAATTGAAAACCTCCTGGCACTAGGAACATTTGTGGTTCGTGGGAGGAGGTGAACATTAACAGGTAAGTTGATTCCAACCCTCATAAATGACTTTGAGGGGTTCAAGACATCAGTGAAGGAAGTGACTGCAGATGTGGCGGAAATAGCAAGAGAACTTGAATTAGAACTGGAGCCTAACTAACCGGAGATGTGATTGAATTGCTGCAATCTCATGATAAAACTTTAATGAATGTAAAGTTGCTCCTAATGAATGTAAAGTTGCTCC
>VCCN01006703.1:4952923-4965943 GCA_006491835.1 Architeuthis dux | reverse complement strand
CACACACACAATGCAGAATTTGTTTGAGCCAAGAATAAAAATCAAATGGAAAAATTTGTTATTTGCAAGTCAGCCAAGTAGTAGGATCGTACGTCAACAGATGCTGATATGGTACAAGTTGCCAGGAAGTTTTCATCTTTCCAAGGAGTGCCCAATGCTATCACTATGGTGACTAGTCTCAGAAGCAGTTCATTTCTTGCCTTGATTGATGGCCTATGTTCATGTTAACCAAGAATAATTGTCCAAGCAGAGAGATCCAGTGCACACTTGATTGTGCTCAAGTTAGTTGTGCCAATAATAGAAGAGATCACAATCATTGGGATGAAGACAAGGCACCAAAGCCAGCTTCGTTGTGCGTGCGAGGAGGGAGGAGGCGAGTCCTGCACGTGTACGTATTTTCATGAATAGAAAATATAAAAGTCATTGAATTTTGTTCATGTGTATGTGTGCATGCACACTAATCTAGGCACACAAGGATTATTATGTTTTCTTAAATTCTTTGGAGAATACGAGCAACAGGGGAAAAATGAGGAGGCAGCTTGTCTGGCATCTCACTTGAGCTATTACTAATTACAGCAGGAGCTTCCATGGAGCTTTCAAATTATCTCTAATACTATAAATATAATGATGTTATCTGCTCAGATTTCTATGGTGCTTTATTAATAGAGTGCTTCAAGGAAATTGATATTATCAGAGCATTTGATGCCTTTATAGAAAGCATCTTTAAAATTTGTCAAACTGGGTTTTTAAAACTCTGAAGGTTACAAGTGTTATATCACTTAATGGTCATATCATTATGGTTCAAAATCACTATTCCTTAATATCCACACATATAAAATGCAATGTGTGTGTAATATATATATATATATATATAGTGAATAATAACTAGTATGCAACAAACTTGTGCATAAGGTTTAGACCTTTATTTTCCTCAGAAGGGTACTCAATACCTTTTCAATGAGCACACAGATACTACACTTTGATCCTAGGCAGCATGCACATATACTCTGATCCCAGGCAAGCCTTTATATATAAATGGAATCAGTTATCTACATGACAACCATTACCTTCAAAACTCTCTCTGATTGCTATAAGTTGCTTGATTTAACTTAAAGAAATGTGCTTTTCTTCTTTGCATACCACTATATTAATCTTTCTGCACCGAAAAACTTTAAAATTTGATATAACCAATAGTATAACTGCAAATTGACATTTCTTTTTTTTTCTTCACTTTTTATGGAACTTCAGTTGGAAATATCACCTTCCTGTGTCTCAATAAGATTATCTCAAAAAAGTATGATAAACAATAAACAATCAACAGACTATGGATAATTAAGATCAACATTATTCTTGTTTTTGCTTTAATTTTGTGATGGTGGGATGCAATTAAAAAAAGGTATGCACTTTAATTCATCAGTAGTTTATCCACTCATAACTTGGTGCTTAGATCACGGTTTTATAAACAAAAGATATTAAGCACGCCTCAAGAGTGCTCGGAAAATAACAAATTATAAGAAACTAACGGAAAAAAAATGTTTTTTTGGAGTCATCAATTTTTCGGCTGATTGCCAATGCTTTTAGAGAAAAATTCTAGATTACAAAATGGTACTGTGCAAGTATTTAGGTAGACATTAGAGTAAAGCATCAACTTGATTAGCTCACACCTAAAGCCACTAATGTGAAAGATACTCTATGACCTAACAAAAATTATATTTTATTGTCATTCCAGAATAGATTAGATGAATGCAAATAGCACTTGTCATAAGATTAATTGGGTGTAACCACTTGAGCTCTTTATTGCTGAGTGCTTGTTGGATTAAGGCTATGAAGCGATTATGACATTCTTGGCTAAATCATTACATTTACTAAGACAGAAAATACCAATATATTCTTTGTCTTCTGGTAGGGATTTATATGCAGAAAGGAAAGCTGATAACCAAAATGTCTGAGATTTTATGCCATGTTGGTGAGTCTTGTTACCAGCAGGATTAGTGATTCTTACAACAATTTCTTATTCTGATCTAAAATCCTAAACTAAGAATTTTGCTTCTTACAGCCAGTGATGTAATTATAGAATCCATATCACCATATTAATAGCAAAATTATTTCAATCAGTGGAATGTTTATATTGTATATATACTTGATAAGTTTGCTCAGACCATTTTTACATTCAACAACCATTAACTAAATAATTAAATTAATTACAGGGAATTCAAACGGTAATTCAAGGAGAGCAACTTCTAATTAGTTACTTCCTTACACTTTTTGCTAATTTTAAATTTTTCTTTAATTCAATTCACAAAGGAGTTCCATTTTTAAAAAATCCTATTCATTGAAGAGTTCTACAGTGGTTACAGGCTGTCTATGAATCTAAGAGTTAAGTAAGCAGCCTGAATAAGATATAAGAAAAATTAGTTACAAATTAATAAAATCTAAGAGTAAAAAAACAAGTAAATCATTTTGAAACAATTACTGTGAAATATCAAGATCACAATACACAAGTTTTCTTATAACTATAATAATTTTCTCTTTGTTATCAACAAAATATATCTCTTTTCCAATGTATATATATTCAAGATGGTAATTGACTAACATTCTTCCACCTTATAGTATACACACAGTATAGCCCATAAATAAGTACACCCCTACCACTTTTTAATATAAAGTTAATTGTCTTCTAAACCAAACATTGGGTCTGTTTTTCGCCCTGTAAGTCTGATTAAAATTTTTTTTAAATTGGACATCCAAAATTGTTGCAAATTTTGATATTTTATATCTAAATTTAGATATTTTTTGTTGCATTTAGATATAAGAAATTGTTTTTAGATATCGGTTCTAGCCACTTTTAGCTATTTATTTTCATTATTGTGATAATAAGCAGGCTTCTTTTAGCAACTACTAGCTATTTTTAGCCATCAATTTTTCTGTCTGCATTTGAACAATTTGGAGCAGAATTAACCAATTTTGTCCAATTTTTGGAACACTTGTGTCCAAATTTGACAAAACTAATCTGGCAACACTGATTGTTAGTAAGAAAAACGAGCCTTCACTGTATTGTTAGATATCAACAGTTTCAATCTCTGACATCCATTTGTTGACAAGGGACTTTATCTTTTAATTCCAGACAAGATTTTACATTGTTGGGAGAAACTGAAGTTTAGTTTTGAAAGCAAATTTAATTACAAATAGATTACCATATTTCACTGTGTATAATACACATTTTTCCCCAAAAAACTTTGAGCTAAAAAATCCTGGTGCTTATTATCTACGGAAACATAATCATTATACATATTTGTATACACAGGATAATGCATTTTTCATTCGAATATTAAAACTCAATTGCATAGAATAATAATGTAAATAAAATAATTATATTTTTAATCAAAAATCAAATTAGATATATAAGAGCCGTTCTTGTCACACTTGTAGTATCAGTAGCAGCTGTTGAACCCTCTTATTAAACTTTCCTTTCTCCCCTCTCCCTTTCTACCATATCTGTCACATTTATAGAATCAGTAGCAGCCATCAGTCAAGCCTTATGCTAACTGTCAGTGAAGTGACAGGTCATGGATTAGTCTGTATAAAAGAAGAGTTGCTGCTATGAAATATGTATGGATACTGTGCATGTATCCCCATTTGAATGTATATTTTGTGTATGCATATACATAGGTAGGTGTATACATGTTGAGAGTGCCAATGTTTACAGCATACAAACCATTATATGTTTGTGAGAGAATGATGAAAGATTACAATTAAATTACACATGAATATAGAGAGACAGGCATAAAAGCTTGTCCTCCTCAAGTAAATAACAATAGCACATCACATCTCTCACTTTAAAGCAGCCAAGGCAGTATAGAACTATTGATTAACTAAGTTAGTACCCACTTGCAGTGTGATCAAATTTCCATTAACTCTGACACACATCTATGTGCAGATTCGCTGTGTACTTGTGTTGCAGTGAAAAACTCTAGGAGTATCAGCATATGAACGTCTCTTCGAACACACACAATCAAGTGACTGCATTTCTGATAGTCTTACATGCACACGCACACGCACACACACACACAAAAGCAAAGTTCCTTCCCATATTGGACAACACATGAAGCAATGATATTGTCTCCATTTCTCGAACAATCCATGGAGACGCAATGATTGTTTGTAGCAATTGTTTTTATAGGTCCGGGATGCTAGCCCGACCCCCAAGATCAACTGCCTTACAGGGCTAAAGGGATCCAACTGCTTTGCTTTTGACACATAGCTTGGGGGGAGTAGTAGATTCATGATTTTCCCAAAGGCATTAGTGTGAAGTGAACACCAACTTTCCCAACTGGAGTTTAAAGTTCTTGATAACATGGAACAACATTACCTAAATCAAGAACACTGGGGAGAAGAAAAAGTTCCATGAAGTAATTATGTGGATGATACTCCACGATCATATGTTAAAGCTTTAGTTATTGATATAATATTGTTTTATTTTTCTGATATGCTGATTTCCAGAGTTATGACATGTATGCATTATTGTCAGAGGATTGATTATTTCCAAAGATATATCATCATTATTACTACTATTGCTATTATGATTATATTCAATTTGATTACCATGAACGAATATGTGTATACGAGATATGGCTATTAAATAACAAGACTGGGCTTATGTAAGTCAAACCACAGCATGCATGCGCAAACCAAATGGTATACATTGACCAATGGGCAAGCATCAATAACCCCTGGAAGATTCCATCCACTTGTGTCTTCAGTTCGCTGTTATGCATCGCTTGAATTAGACATGTTTTTCTGACGTGTTGTAATAATGGTCAGTTTAAAACTTAAGCAACATAGTCATTACAAATTCCAAAACTGAATGCAGATCCATACTCTTCACAGCAAATACAGTTATTGATGAAATAAAGTAAAATAAAATACAAAGGGAGATTTATTAATGTGTTAAACTATTGGCAACAAGTTTCTAATAAATATTTTTGATACTCATATTTTAGAAAGTATTTCACACTATCAAAAGGAGTATATATATGAGGTGTGGCTATTAAATAATAAGACTGGGCTCAAACACTAAGTCAAACCACAAGAACCATCTCATTATCAATGGAGACCATTTCTGCAATCATTCCCATGCTGAGTCATCGATCATTTTGAATGATTTGTTCGATTTTTTCAAACATTCTCGCTAGTTCTTAACGTGCATTGGCGTCCACAACATTCATCATCTTCGACAGCCTCTCAAGCTTCATAAAATCTCTTGTGCCACTGGAACACACGATGACATGAATTCTTCCTCATAAACTTCAGTTAGCATACAAAAAGATTCAGTAGCCGTTTTGCTCAATTTCACTAAAAATTACAAACCGATACGTTGCTTGATTTTTTACCATTATTACCACACGTCAGAAAAACATGTCTACTTCAAAGCGATGCATAACATCGAACCGAAGACGCAAGTGGATGGAATCTTCCAGAGTTTATTTACGCTTGCCCATTGGTCAATGTATACCATTTGGTTTGCGCATTTTGACTTACATAAGCCCAGTCTTGTTATTTAATAGCCACATCTCGTATATACATATTCATTCATGGTAATCATATTGAATAATAGTAGTAATATCATCAATAATGATCATTAAATCTTTGGAAAGAATCAACCCTCTGACAATAATGCATACATGTCATAACTCTGGAAATCAGCATATCAGAAAAATAAAACAATATTATATCAATAATTAAAGGTTTAACATATGATCAAGTAGTATCATCCACATCTTTTATAGCAATATCCGACTTATTTAGACTAGTCTGATGATGATGATGATTTCAACTTAACCATCACCGGAGTGAAACTTAAAAGGGAGAAAAAATAAAATCTCTTAAAGAATATGAGCATTGGAGGAGCACTGAATGTATTTCCAAATTCTTTAACCCTTTCACTGGCATACACAACTTTAGTCAGATTACCAGCAGGTTGTAATATGCCATTAGTAAAAAGAAAATAAATTAAAATATCCACATTATTTGAACAAGCTGCTGCAAGTTGCCAGTGATTTCTATTTTCAATTGTACAGCAGTCATGTCAACTGTGCAGCAGCAGCTCCATTGTTGTTTTCAGGTTTGCAACTAGTAACAGTCAAATGTCTAACATTTTCTAACGTTTCTGCCAGTTTATCTTGAATATAAATAAAGACATTGTAAGAAGAATGTATCATAGTACAAATTTGAGAACTGAGCAAGTTTTAGATGAATCAGTACAAGATTCTGATGCTGGATTTAGTGAAATTCAGTCAGTAGTGTATAAAATAACAGTGCTGATATGGATGATGATACTGAAATTAAGCTTTATACTTAACATCTTGAAATGTCATACTTAACCAGACTATGTGGCATGGGGGAAGAGCTAAGCAGAAATTTTAGTGTGAACAGGTAGTTTAGTAATAATAGTAGTTTTGAATATATATTTCCCAAATATCATGAAGATTTTTTTTTTAAATTTCAATAGTTTCAACTGTATTTTATTTCTGAATCTAATAAACAATTATTTTCTATAGTTTTGAGAAGGGTCATTAATATTCAAATACTTTTTAGGACAATTGACTTGAACGAACACAAAAAAGCCATAATCAAGGGTGAGATAGAAAAATCTGCAATGGCTGACCACATCTGGAGAGAGAAAGGCAACCACTTCCCTCTCTAGGAGGAAGTCCAAATTATTGACAGAGAAAACGCTGTTGGAAGCAGAGAAAAATCAAAGAGGCAGCTCATATCAACATGTCGACTAAATGCATTAGTCAGACAAGTGCAGAGTTCAACTCAATGTGACTACAGCTGCTCAACAGACCTAAACCCAACAAGACAAGGACAAAGAAACACCTAAATCCGACGTCGAAATTAGAAAACTTCTGTTTACCCCTCACATTCGGATATTACACTTGAAGAAGGCCGAAGAATGAATCGATCAAAACGTTGTGTTAACAACACAAACAAAGAGAAGGAGTTCAATTGTCTGAAGAACTATTTGAATAATACAAAGTTCTTTTACAGTAAAATAAGAAACATTTTGCTACACATGACTTTTTCCCAAAGATATAGAACTGTACATACTTAAAGAAACACAGAAAATTAAGCCAACAATAGTAGGAATTGAACTTATTTTTTTTTTTATTACCTCATCTACACTGGCTCTACTTAATATTTCCCTACTTATTAGGTGTGCTAATAAACTCTAAAATGAAGAACATGCCTTATTCCATATTAGAATGTGATAGTGGATATCAATAAGAAGCCAGATTCATTCTTAAATTAATCTGTGAAAAGAAAAAAAAAATATTATCATGTAAATTATTACTCGATCCTATATCAACATCTATATAAAACCAAGCTACACAAGTGAGATATACAGTGAATCCTTGTTAAAACAGACTAATAGGGGGGAAGGGTGTCCGTTTTTAGCCGATTGTTCGAGTTAACTGATGGTAGGGGATAATACTGTATATGTATACGATATTGGAAAGTATATACACTAGCAACTCCCATGGACCATTTTTATGCTCTTTTAAAATGTATTGTAATAATTGAATATCGTCTTTGAAAGTTTACTTTTGGTTATAATTGCAAGAAAATACTTTTGCATACGCACAGAGGATTTCTGTGCAGATTAAGGCTGTGTTTACGTTTTTAACTAAAGTCTTTGTTGACTCTGCCATAATTGACAGATCTGTCACCTGAAAAAATAATTTTCTACAATCTTTCTTTTATTAATAAAACAAACATTATTATGATAAAATTAATAGATTTCAAGTTACAGACATTTTCATTAACCCGTCACTTTGAAAAAAGTCTGTGAGAGTTACTAATATACACTGTACGCTGAACATGATACATTGTATAACATATATATATTATGAAATTATTTAACATATAACAAGGTTAATTAGTTCAGGTCTAATTAAGATCAGACTCCTCTGAAAATCCCTAAACCGTTATAAGTTTGTTTACTAATTAAATTGTAGTAGTAATGTTGAAGTGGTCCAGTTATGATACTATACTATGAATGATGGTGATTATCTTTCTGTTCACACTTCTCAGATTTCGTCTGTTTTATCAGATATCCGGCTTAATGGGGTCTGTTTTAACGAGGGTTCACTGTAGTCATAATACTGTTATACATTTTATGCTATTGAATCTATGATTAAGATAATCAAATAACCATAAGTTCAATGATGCGTCCACTATCCTTACCTCCATATTTCAATGAGATTCTAAACAAAGTAGTAATAGTATCATTACTAGTTGTGGTAGTAGTAGCAGCAGTAAGAGGAGAAAGAGGAGAAAGAGGGGGATTCACCCCAAGGTTGGGACCAAGTTTCAAATCAATCCAACATGATACGGCTGAGAAAATTGATATTTAACAGAATCTGGTCCAAGCAACCAAAAAGTGTCTTATAGAGATGCGTTGACGCATCTAAAAAGCCTCTTAAAAAACCAGGGTGGCCAAATTAGTCGTTCTTCGGCTAGATCTGGCCGATTTCTTTTTTTCTTCCAAATTTAGCTGATAGAAATCTACAATAGCCAAAAATTCGGCTATTTAAAAAAAACAATTAGTAAGTTTAAATAAAAGTAAATGTACAATTTTTATAAATAATTTGTTCTGGAGTCTTAGTGTGTGGTTATTTTATTTGATAAGTCGGCTTTAAATGAGAATATATAACATTTTTAGCTATAAAGTTAGCTGGAAATTGAAAAGTTTAACCGATTTTAGACATTTTTGAAGACAGTTTTAACTATTAATAACAAACGATATTTGGCAATACTGTACAAAACAAACGCTTGATACGTCATCTATTTTTTTAATTTCGAGAATTGATTAAATAAATGTTCTCTTAATGACGTCACATGCAGCTGGTAAACAAAATCGCCTCCTTCCTTCCTCTTTCTGTTGTTTAAACTAATCGGAACTGACTGAAAAGTATTTTATTGAGATGTGTTTGGACGCATCTAAGAAAAAGAGGGTTTCAGATGTAAGGGAAATAACTCTTATCTGTGTTAGCAAAGATAATGCTCAGCTGCACAAAAACTTGTGGATTAAATAAATTAGAGACAATAAATTCAGTAAAATATTTTAATATTTGGACAAAGTGACAATGATCAATTTGTATGTTTCAATTACAAATGGCTATAATGTAAAGTATTCAAATTTGTATGAATTATGGTGCTAGGTAGTCATTTCTGTATCAGACATTATTTTCTTTACACCAACAGCAAACAACAAAGTACTTTGTATTAGTTTTTACAGTGAAAATTAGTCTTGCTTGCATCACAGGTTTTGAAAGAAAACCTCCATTTATGAATGAAATGAAAATTATGGTAATTTCATTGAAGATATGAAAATGAATTTAAGTAATATGAATATTCTTATGGCTCAGGTAGTGCAAAATAGTTGTTATTCTATTAAAAGCTCAGTGAATGTATGGATAGAATCAAAGTGATAATGATTTAATTCACTTTTTACAAATCTACAAAATAGTATGGTGTATACTTTTTACATCTCTACAGAGTTTTATTTGGAGAAAAAAACCAACCCCAAACACTTTGCAACAGTTAATCTATCGTATTTGAGAATGAACCTTAAATTGTGAAATAATAGTTATACAATATATATGTGCCTCATCATTTTAACTCCATGTAATCTTTTCAGAAGCCTAATTCATATGGCTTTAAGTTAATCTAATCACAGTCCTTTCAGTATGAAGAGATAAAACAATAGAGACCAACATACATACTAGTAGTTCTTTTATTATAGTGAAAACTACTTTCTTGGGGAAAAGATCATTTCCTATCTGGAAAGATTTTGGAGAAAAATGGATTTCGGCTGAAAGTCCGACAGACTCCATAGGCTTGTTAGCCAGACACCGTTTTTTCTCCAATACCACCTTTGACAAAGACCATTTTTTGGTTGAAGCATGTTAGGTATTAAATAATTATTTCAAATTATTTTTGAGTCTCCACATTGTCTTTTCCTCTCATCATATATATGTTAAAGATTGTGAATCTAGTGATTTTGTGAAATCCCTGAACATTTCAGTAATTTCATGAAATCCCTAGTTTCACAATCAGTGTAGTAATGGTTTGCAAGCTTGTGATGCTGACCATTACTACTGTAATGAGTTTGAACCTCACTAGGTGCACAACTATTGTAACCTTCAAATAGTTTTTTGGATGATTGAACTCCTTGTTGTTTGTGTTGTTGACATTTTGGCCGATCCATTCTTCGGCCTTCTTCAGGTGTAAAATCCGAATGTGATGGTGGTAAACACAAACAACAAGAGTTCAATCGTCCAAAGATCTGTTTGAATGTTAATGACCCTTCTCAAAACTATAGAAAATATTGTAGCCATGTGTCAAACTAAGCTGCATATACATTGTACCGAAGCAGAATATACTTGATATTTACTAAGCTTAGCAGTGAGGCACCCAGTGAGGATTGAACTCATTACAGTAGTAATGATTAGTTAATATATCTATTTAACAAGTTCGAATTACATTAATAGTCAACATCCTTGAAAAATAATGTTTAAATACATTTTTATGATTATTTGTTTTAATGAAAGAATTCTAAGAAAGTACAGATATTCAATCATGAATGCATCATAAACATTCACCAATATAAAAAGAAATTCTACAAACACCTGAAAATATATGTAATTTGCCTGTAACAAAGCACAAAACACCTGTTCTTAAAAAGTTCTCAAATAGTAAAAATTTGTATGAACTCAAAACATACTTTTCTTTTAGGTTGAAAAAGAAAATATTATCCTTAGTGTTTATCCACAAACTTGGTATTGTTGGAAAATAAAATAAATTTTTACAGTTGTGAGTTTTTTAAAAATGTTTTGTAAGCAGTTGGGAAGTTACAGTGGTTTATATTGGACCGATCACTTAGAAGAAGACCAACTAAAAAAAACACTTATTTTTTGGTACATTCATAACATGCAATAATTCAACTTTATAAAAAAGTCTTAAAAGTATAAAGGTTGAGAGAGACAGAGAGAGAGATGGGCCAGAGAGTGTTTGTCTCTCACAACCAATATATGGTATGCTGAACTACCAGAGTGGCAATTATTTGTTTATTAGGACCGTTAACTCAGAGATACCCGATTTTCTTTCTTATTCAAACCATAAAATTCTTAAAAACGTTATATATTTTCAGTAATTAGGTGCCCAAAAACCTGTATAAAAATTTTCATTCTAATCAGTTCAGCAGTTCCAAAGTTCAATATTTGTTGCATGTTGACATATGGTTATTTACACATGAAATGTAAACAAGCAATCAGATTGCCCATAACTCATCACCTCCCAGGTAGAATCTCTCCACAGGCCTACATACAAAATTTCATTGAAATATATTAAGAAATAACAAAGTTTTTCCAATTGAGAAAAAGGATACAACGATGAAGACAGACACTCAGATAGTCCCCCGCTGGGGACAAAAATTACTTTCTTATCTGCACACAAATTCAGTACCCATAGAAGTTAGAATGAATACCTCGATATGATTTATTAAGTTACTGTAATTTAAATTACTTTTGGATAAAGATTATGGCAAACTTATAGAGAGGTCATTATTAAAATGTGACACCAGCTTATATACTACCTCAATGAAGTATAAGGTTGATGCACAAGTTTCAAGTGATACTCTGAAGGTGATAGGTCTGAAGAATATACTGCATATGGAAGGACTTCTCATCCCAGTTCCATGATCATTTGCAACATGAGAATGAACATTTAGTCCAGGAATTTTACTCAAAAATATGGGTCAACCTCACACAAACTGCAACAAAAACAAACTCAACAGTTTTCATACTCAAAAATATGTTCTGAATGAGAGAAAAAGTCTATAAAAATTGTATGATAGGAAAGTTTTGAAAATCGCCGAAATCCGATCCTACCAAAAACGCCTTTTTAGCCATATTAGTCCTGGAGCTGTAATAGAGACCCGTAGGAATTTTGGAGTTGACTAATTAAACCAATTGGACATGCTAGAGGGACCTTAGGAAGACATTCCAGATCAGTTGCAGAAAGTTTTTTAGCACAATTTTGTGAGGTGAAACTTACATTATTACTGGATTAATTGTCATACAGCAAAAGGAAAAAACCATTATCTTCCAACGTGTCATTCAAACAAGCCAATTGTAGCATTGTGCAGTAGCAGTTTATCCATGTTCCTGCAATTTATAATAAAGAGTTCCCTTTGAATCCCATCAAATACAGAACTTTTTGCCCAGGTAGATTCCATTTAAGTTGAGATGTTGAAGTTGAAAGAATTGGATCTAGCTACGATTTTTCTTTATTTTGGATTCTCAAAACATATCCATTTTCCATTGCCAATGACTATATTGTTCAAACAAAATGACCTTTTAAACACTGACTGATATTCCTTCCCATAATTTTACGTGGGACCTATTTTCTTAGTTTCAGAATCTTTCTGTAGGCTTGTAAACAATGTACTACATTTGACCGATTCGACTCTAATTCTTCTGAATGTTCATGTGCTTGTGCTGCATTTTTCTTCAAAACTTCCTGAAACTGATCAGTTTTCAAGTTTAAAGGCTTTCCAGACCATTCTTTGTCCTTGAGCTCAAAATCTCCTTTTTTTGCAAACCATTTCTAATATGTGCTTGCACCAACTGCTTCATAACCAATAAGCATCAGTAATCCATTGCTTAGATTCCACTGCACTCTCCTCCGAGTAACCATGAAGAGTAAACACTGTTGAATGTGTATTTTATATTCAGCTATGATTTTCACAAAAATAAAATTATCACTTCTCCACAAGCTATTCTTAAAGAGTATGCTCATACAAGCAATAAAGTCCCGAGTAAACGTCAAAGACACCTCAAAGATTTTCCCAACATTGTGCAAAAGATGGTGCTGAAAACTTTTGCATCTACCTAATCATAAGATGCTTTTTTTAGAAGGCAAACTTAAATGTAAGTTGAATCATTGATCAAGCTA
>VCCN01006703.1:4939030-4952501 GCA_006491835.1 Architeuthis dux | reverse complement strand
TTGATCAAGCTACTTTAAGAAGGCAAACTAAAATGTAAGTTGCATCATTGATCAAGCTATTTTTTGTAAGCAAATAGAAAAAAACAGAAGAAATCTATTTCATGATGATAATGTGTCAAATGGCCAACAAGGAGAATATTCATTATTTTATAAACCAATTGTAAACTTAAATTGTAAAACAATTTTATTGACCATGTCAAACCAGAAAACTTTTAAAAAGATATATTTGATTGTTTTTCTCCAGTACCCACAATTACTAGGGAGAAAAATACTTTGTAGGTCTGTCACAAACAAGGTAATGACAACTTATAAATTAATGCAAATCATTTTAAACCTCATTATCAAATAGGAAGATTGGGCAACATTAATAACAGAGTAGAAATGATTGACAGGCTGAGTTGGCCTGCAATTGACTTAAGCCAGATCAAGATAAACCAAAGTGGATTAACCCTATCAATTAGCAAGAGTGCTTAGAGAAGATCATGTGTTTTTCTTTTTCAATAGAGAATACTAAGTCGGTTGTTGCTGGTGCTTTCCTCCACACTTCTTTCTCTATCACAAACGCATTGATTATCTATAGTCATAATATATACCAATTTTATGCATACATTTATATTCACACACAACTAGATTAAGCCATAGCCGAGATAAATCAACAAAGTGAATTAGAATTCTTTTTTAAGTGGTTAATCACTCATTTTTAGCTTAACTAAATTGATATAGTCGCATCCCATTTTACAAAGCTGGAAAATAAGTTGGTTGATTCATTAATTGTTTAGTAAGATGGCTGATTCACTCAGTGTTTGCAATTGTTCAAAAATATTACTGATACTAGCACAGCACCTGTCAAAAATGACTGGATTATTTACACATGAATATACAAATATATATTTTAGTATAAATGTATTTATTGCAAACAGGTGCATACCTCGAATGAAATTTATTTTTCTGTCAATTTTCTACAACTCTTAATATTTTGGGTTTATTAATAATTTCAAAACAATAAGGCAACAGAAGTGGATACGGAACGACACTGAGACATCATCATCAGCAGCAGTATTATTAGTAATACTATTACCAGCAGTAGTTGACTGTCGACTTCCAGCAAACCAGTGGTCTGCCTACTTTCAGCTTAACCAGCAGCAGCAGCCAATTTTGTGTCTGTGTGTTCTCATTTTAATACATAATGGAGACAGAAACTATTACAGCCCAACATTAAAATTATCAACAATGAATATAAGAGAACAAAAAAAAAGTTGTTTACTTTTAAATAAGTTCATATACTTTTCATAATCTGGACTGCTAATGGAAAGACAATGGCGAAAACATTTTTTTTGGTTACCTTTTCAGATAGAGAGTGTCATGAAATAAGCATTTAAAAATAATTGGTAACGTAACAATGCATACCCATAAGCATTAAGTAAATTTTATGCTTATCCACATAAATAAGAATGACTAGAGTGCAATTGTGGCTCAGGGAAAGTTGGAGGGATAGTATTAAAAAATCCAATTGTAATTTATGAATACAAAGCAATTTTTATGTCTATACAAAAGTTTAATGAACAAAACAGAAAGCGTTTATTTAGCCACTGTGTTATTTGGCATATTTTCTTATTATTATTAGTAATAGTAGTAGTAGTAAACATCACTGCCATGATATAAGTATTTTGGCAATAATGTTTTTAACGAGACAGCAAATGAAGTAAATCAAGTGTTAATACAAAATAGCCAAATATATTCTTCTTTATATGTAAAAATGAAAGATCAAACCAAAAAAGTTAATGCAAAATGTCTTGTTGATTGATTAATAACTCTATATCAAGCTTTTTCTAACTTAAAAACTTTTTTTTTACATCATTGATAATCTATTTTGATCAAAATATTGTTTAAATCAGAGCTTTTTGCATAGGCAACACACTTTTTATAAATGAAATTTTTTGCAACACATTACTTGAGTTTTGTTATCCCAGCAGTTCAACTGTCTCAAAAAAAGCATCTTTTGGAAGATATACAAAATTATACTTAATTTCGCCACTTTGATTCTATGCAGAGTGCTCAAATACTACACTCTAATCCTATGCAGAAGGTCAGGGAGTGACACTTTCAATGTTTAAACCAGTATATTTTCCAGTTATTAGGAAGCTATGTATTTGTCATCTATACACATACAAAGGTAAATCCATCTCTGAGGAAAAAGCACCAGTTGGAATACATTGAATGAACATCAGTTATGGCTTATCTCCTCTATTCTCGCTACTTTAAACAATTGTTGCAATAAGCATGTAGTTATTTGAGTATTGTAAAATATACAGGACTAAAGGGGGAAACTGCTCTGATTTAGTTAGATGTCTTTCTCTTAGGTTAATGCATTTATATATGAGAAAAATACATACTCAAAGCATAGCTAGATCTTCACCTATCTTCAATATCTCTTTGAAAACACAGATTTCACAAGTACAGTACTGTGCCAATGGAAAGAGGGGTTTCATATTGGGTATCTATGCACCTCTCCACAAGGGCGAAATTTTGGGATGGCTCAGGCATCAGGTACTGACCTGATCCTTTAAGTGCAATGGGGAGGCGTAACCTGGGCGGACTGTCCCCTGGAATTAGACATTCAATTATTTTGGCTTCCTGCCAGAGGACCAGAAACCAGAGATTGAGGGATTTGAGATTGAATTTGAAATCTTTTTTTCTCTCTTTTTTATACCAGGTACTGAATCTCGTATTTTCTAACCATCGAATACTCTACCAATAAGACCTACCAACTAAATAACTCCTTTATATAAAGACACTCAAAAGATACTGGAATATCAACTATTGATAATGTTTCATTATAATGTCAAAGATGACTAAAAAAAAAAAAGGCTAGTCAGAACAGTTTCTTATCAATGAATCAATTACCTCTTAAAAATGAGAAGAAAAGGGTATTTTTAATATTTTATTTACTTTTAACGATTGTTTTAAATAATTTTAGCACAGATGACACATTGTACTAATAGAACAATTTAAATGCAATTATTAAAGTGGCCTTTCACAAGTACACCTGGTTGTATGTCATTATGAATGTAATTGCTGCAATGGCAGCAACCAACACTTTTCCAGATATAAATGATTTTTCTTTGCAATTTTAGGAAGAACAAGGAGAAAACAAAGAAAGAACAAATGCTTAGTTTCAACAATGCTTTTGAAACGCATTGTCGTATCAAGCCAGTTGCTTTTGTGAGAAGTTAATCCCTGCACTGCATGCATCCATTAAAGTGGATGAAAACAGTCAAATAGCGAGCAGTGCCAATTGTGAACCAAATTTGATCTTGTGAGGCGATGGAACTGACATTTCAGCTGGGTTTAACACGGTAAAAAAAGAAGCTAACTGTTCATAGTTCAAAAGTTCACAAGGCTTTTTCGCTGGTAGATTTTCAAAGAATCTTCATAAAACAGTGTTTGACCTTTAAATTATAGGTTCTCACAACTGCAATTATTGTATCCCAGACATGCTCCTTCTCTACTTTTGTAATTACTATAGTCTTCTGCGCTGCTGCTTTTATGCATACTTGCCATAAATGTTCATCTTTCTCTTGATAGAGCTTTCTTTTCTCATCAGCATGAAGTGACATACATATTATATGGACAGGTAAAATTTTCCTGTTTTTGGACCCCATCATGTTTGTGATGTTTCAATGAAATATTTGAGCTACAGAAGTCTGTTCTTTTGAGCTATGATCTTATTGCACCTCAGTGAAAAATAGTTTTTTTAATTGGCTTATGGACTGTGATGAGAGCTAGTAAAATCGTTTATACAGTCTTATGTACTCTTGTAACACATCAACTGTTTATTACAGATAAGTCTTTTCTTCTACCTACAACAGATAGAGAGACACTAAACAAGTGTAGTTCACTGAAAGCTACCCACAATGTATTACAGGAAGACAAAAAAAATAATAATAGAATGTTACTCTCTCTTAAACCAACAGCTATATAAGAAAAAGAGAAAAGACTATGTTTTACTAGATTTTACAGGAAGTAAAGCTATTAGTTATTCTTTTCCCAAAGTTTCAGGAATAGAGAGAGGCTTGCAAAGCCATAGAGAGGAAGTTAAGAAAAAATATAGGACTTCTGATTTGAACAGCAGGAACCAACAAAGGATGTACCTAGCAACCAGAGGTGTGGGTGGCTTAAAGGTTAGCAGCACGGAAAATTGAAATGGCAAATCAAGTTCAAACTGTCTGTGAAAGTTTGTGTTCACGTCACACTAATGCTCTTGGGAAAGGCATGAATCCATATCTCCTTCTCCAGCTACGGGTAAATAGCAGGGCAGACTGGGCTCTTTAGCCTTGGTTGGCAACCAGGCTAGGAGAAGGACACCTCTGAATTCAAAACCAGGAATGCACAGAGGAAACCATCAGTTGGTTCAATGGGCAAAAAGGTAACAATCAGTAACACGTTGTGGCACATGAAGAGCACGGTTTGACACACTGAGCGCCCTGGTCATACACTGTATTCTGGTCTGTCTGAGAGTGAGGGTAACAATGTTCACAACTCTCCCTCTCTTTAAAAGTCATGACATCAGACCCTGCAGTGCAACTGTACCACTCAGAACTGAAGCCATGGTCATCTTTGACTATGCAGGACAAACATCATCATCACCTAGCAACTACTCCTATTATTCCAAAAGTTAAAGACAAAGAAAGGATGATAAGGAAAGAGACTGAAGTCAGGTTAAAAATCTTTTTAAATAAGAAAAAGATGAAGATAAAAATGTTATCCAGTCTGATGATACAATATCCAGTTAGTACAAAATTGTATAATATAGACAAACAAATCATACTCTGTCCCTAAAACCAATAAAAGCACATATCTTTTGCTACTTTTGAACTACTATTTGAATTTTTTTCCCAATGTATTCAATTTTTTTCAAAGCAAATAATAATAATAATAATAATAATAATAAATGCATTTATAGAAAGCGCCCTTTCTTGGGAACCTCAATACTTAAGTACCCACTGGACAAAAGCACTTGAAAACATGTTCAATCAATTGCAGTAAAAATATAAGGCCTATTAAAGAAGAGTAAGAAGAAAGTGCAACTTATCAATAAAGTTATTTACAACACACAGGGCAGGAGCTACAGTTACAAAGTGTATTTATTTACTGAGTTCATATAATTATGAAAGTCTCGAAAAGAAAGGTTTTATTTTTAATTTAAAGCTTGCTAATGTATGTTTCGGATATCATAGAGTAATTGATTCCAAAGTCTGGGTGCTATATAGCTGAAACTGCTGCGCCCATGAGTCATAATCATAAAGACAAGTTATTAATTATTGAAAAATATCAAATGCAACTTACATTTTTACTCCTGGAGGCGGGTCCCAAACACATTCTCCAGTTGTTAAGTTGGCGTACATATGTTCCTTAGTTTTGGGTTCAATGATTTCAACCCATTCCCACCTGAAAAATTACAAGAAAAATAACCTTTTAAGATTTCAGCATAAAACTTATATAAATAACACATGCACTCAATAACAAGAGTCATACAGGATTAAAATTTTTATAGCCATTCAATGCACTTCATTATTAACACTTATATTAGCAGATTGCTTCTTGAGTGAATGTATGTATGTATATTTTAAAAAAAGATCAAATGAAATTACAACAGCACTTTCAACTTTTTTGGTAGTATAAAATGTAAAGAGCATAAAAAAATTGACACACATTTTTTAAAATTCTTATCAAATAAAAAAAACTTCAAATTAATTGGAAAGTAGCGAAGTGTTGCTTTTTGCTCAGCATAGCCAAGTATCCATTTCACACACTCCCCTCACCAATTCAATAGAAAGGATATTTATATTTAAAAAAACAGGGGGAAAAAAATAATAATTTCTATAATTAAGATACTCTTCTATTTTCTACAAACTCCAAGATTGTTGTTACCATCAAAATTTTATATTTTTTTGATGTCATTGAATATGTTAACAATGACATTAAAACTTTATACAATAGCACCATATTTCATACAAACAAAAAAGAAGGTATATTTGTTGTTTATATATAGTTCACCATAACTGGATGTTAATCTTATGTTTGGACTGTCAAAAAGTCTTCAGGTGTTCAATCTCTAATTAGAACCAAGTTTGAATACATGGCAAAATAGAATGCAGATCAATAGGATTTTTTATAAAAAAAAAGTAAAAATAGATAACAGTAGAATAATTATGCTGTCTCTTAAATAAGTGGAAAATGCAAACACATAGAATATGTTCAAAACTCCTCTCTAAACCAGTGGTAGCCAAATCCGGCCCACAAAGGGATTTTGATCAGCCTGCAAGTAAATATTGGGATACTATGCTTACTTGGTATGTTTTAAAGATTCTTTGTGTCCTTTTAATAGATTAATAAGAAATGATTTTCTAACATGCTTTTTTCAATGATTTGAAGAAAAATATAACAAGATGCATTTAAATGGATAATTCCCATATTTCAAGCCTTTTTATGGCACTTATCTGGCCTACCGTCAACTCATTAATACACAATCAGGCCCACAGAGACAAAAAGGTTGCCAATCCGTTCTAAACCATAAAGTTGATAAAATGATTTGATGGAGCAGGGTCACAATAAAAACAGAAAACACTACTACAGGCCTTGTGCCATACTATGCTCGGCCTAGTAAATATCAGAAAACACTACAACAGATTTCAAGGGATATCTCTGCATCTAGATGGATTTATTTCAAGCTGATATTTACTTCAACTAGACAATTTTTGCCGCAATATTTGGCTTTAAGTGAGTTCTTAGTCTTAATATTAATGCACTTTGTCACATCTCATAAGCATCCAAATATTTTTCACACTAATATTCTTTACATTTATATCCCTATCATAGTTTCAGTTTATTTTTAAAAGTCAACTCTCACAAAACATGGTTGACTAGGCAACTGCTGAAAATATACTTTCAAATATATCTCAAATGAACTCGGATGAAAATACTAAAATGGAATGGCAGCATCATACATAAAATAAAAAGCTTCCTTTTATGAATAAATTAGTTCTTTTCAATAACAGATAAAGAGCACTTTCCCCCCAAAATAACAAACACCAACAATGTTCACTTAGGAATATATGAAACTAGATCACTAGAATATAGAATGAGTGTTAAGTTACCAGAACTACTAAAGGGTTACAGCTACCAATAGAAAAGTAACAGTGAACTGATTTTAAATAATAATGAAGTAATTTCAATTATGAGGCAATGATTTACTTTCCAGAACCATGGTTGCATGAAGGATAACGTTTCATCTGAAATGAAAGATTATACAAAGTATTGCATTTTTCTACTGGGAAATGCAAAATCAATTAAAAATATCAGGGTATCTGCTTCTCGAATATCATATCCTATCTTGGATGGAATATAATGAAACTATTTACATACATAAACATGTTTACATATGAGTGCATGGATGTACAAACATATATTGTTAAAATATATATATATCTGGGGATGGGAGGCGCATAGCTACAGAAACGTCCATCTGCTGACAAATAAACTAGACACAACTGAGAGAGATGTGGGAAGGAGAGACTTTTCAATATTATACTTTCACAATACTAATATAGAGTCAGCTCTGAAAACCAACTTAGAATAGCACAGAGAGCCATGGAAAGAGCAATGCTAGTGATAACTCTAAGAGATAGAAAAAGATCAACATGGATCAGAGGGAGGACTAGAGTGAAGGATATTATACAAATAATTAAACAGCAAAAAATGGAGATGGGCTGGTCACCTAGCAAGAAAAGATGACAATAGATGGGGGGAAAAGACTAACCGATGGAGGGACGAGATAGAAAAGTTTGCGGGTAGGACGTGGCAGAGGTTAGCACAATCTAGGTCGTCATGGAAGGAGATGGGAAAGGCCTTTGTCCAGCAGTGGACTTATAACAGCTGGTGATGATGATGATGATGATGAATATAGATTAGTTATTTTGATGTAATCATCAGCTCATTGTACAGAGGTTAATATGATTCTCTCAAAAGCTAGTGATAATAAGTTGAATTTCAACTGAATATTTTAAGAATGTTACTTTGTATATAAAATATGGTGCACAAATATCTTGCATGCCAGCTAAAACACTGCTGACTAAAGTAGGTCATTTTCACATGAGAAATAGAGATCCCATAATTTTATTGCTTATTTGTAACATGTTTGATCAATTATGTCTGGAAATATATACGGCAATGATTTCCTCCAATGGGCATGTACTTGTTGGTTGGAGTGTTCACACAATGCTATTGTTAACTATAGTTCTATCAAAAACTATAAAAATTTAGAGTCCAAATCATTAAATGAATAATTAGTTGGCACCCAACTTACTAGATTAGCATATATCAGCATAAAGATGGGGAAATCACAAAGGGTATTGAAAAGCCAGGCTATAGTTCTTGTATAATATTTTATTGAAATGAAAAATAAATGAGAATTTCATAAACCTTCTGCATGCATAGAAAAGAAAAATCTCTATTATATTATCATAATGATAACTCAATGGTTGAAGAAGTGACTTTAAGGATGAAAAGGATAGATATCAAATTACAAAATGCTAGAATAGTTTACCATGTAGAACAGAAGTAGGAACTATTTATAATATCTATATCTATATATTTATCTATATAATGAACATTGTGACATTTTCTGTTTGCTTCTTTGTTACTGATGAAAAATATTAAATATACTTGAAACAGGCTTTTTTTGACAGCAGTTAATTGCATCATTAAGCCTCAGTGTAGTTGGGCTGGGTTTAAACCAATAAGAAAAATTGTATTGAAATGGTTCTTCGGACGGTTGAACTCTTTGTTATTTGTGTTATAAACACTACGTTTTGGCCGATCCATTCTTCGGCCTTCTTCAGGTGTAAAGTCCGAGTGTGATGGATTAAACAGAAATTAAAGAACCATTTCAATATTAATGACCCTTCTCAAAACTATACAAAGAAAAATTGTAGTTAAATTTGGTATGTCCTACATCAGAATAAAGATTATTTTTAGAAATACTGATATTCTAGGATGTGACTCTCTTTTCACTTAGGCTGTTCCATGTGTTTTCCACTCTTGCCAAGTGGAAATTCTTTCTAACACCAGTGGAGGTCTGAATTTGTAGTTTATAGCTGTGTCCTCTGATTTTACTGCACATAGATGAAGTCAGCACTTTCTTACAGTGCATTTTGAACAATGAAATAAGTTAAAAGTAATTAAATATATTACCAAAATAAATTAAAATTAAAAATTACAATAATCATCCATATATGTTTATAGATCTGTTTTTTCTTATTTTGTATTTATTTTTGAGGAAGTATTAAATTTTATACTCTTCAAATAATAACTGCATATTTTATATCTTAACGTTTTTATAAATAATCATGGGATTTTCAAATGTCCCACTAGTAAAAAATATATTCCTCAGTTTTTGCTATTTACAATTAACAACAAAATAAATAAAAGGTAAAGTATGTATATTGGTCTGATTAGCCATCACTTGACAATAAGGAAATTTGACTTTTAGTGTAAGCAGATGTTCTTTAATTTAAGTACATATCTACAAGCAGGAATTGGTAATGTAATATACCTAAAGAATGGAATCAAATGCCAAGAAGCTTACAAGGAAAAAAAAAGAAGTGCAATCAGCCTCAGACTTGTCCTTATTGAAAAGGCCCAACCTACTTTATAAGTTTACCTTTTAAGTTAGTTCTAGTCAACAAGCCCAATCAGCCTAACACTTGGCAATTTGATTTGTATACTTCAGATCTTACAGACAAATGTTGCTGACACAATTTAGAAATGCTCCAGCCACTAACAGATCATTTTATCTATAAACATCATTGGAATTAGGTGCAGCACACTAAAAGACATTTTTAATGCTTTAATGCATTCAATTCCACAGGGACAAAAAGAATGACAGAAGAAAACAATATAAAGTAGGTATTAAATTTCAGTCAGCAGTAAATAAATTGACAGACAAAACACTTTCTGAAGAGAGTGGCAATGTATCTCAAGAACATTTATGAATTTTACAAGCCTATATTTGTAATAACAGCCATAAATTAGTTATTAACCCTTATAACACTGCCAGGTCAATATATCAAATTCGATAACGTAGCCAAAAAAAAACTACACTGGCTATATAAAGGCCTAAAAGGAACAGCTTAGAAATTGAAGAAACCTACGTTGACGGTAGTGTTTTCTTTTTACTATATGGTCAAAAAGGCCATAGTGCTAAAAGGGTTACAAGCAAATAAACAACCAGGAAGACTTAGTTACAATGGTGCATAAAAATATCTACTGGGAGTATTTAAATAAGTTTATACATATAATGAATAATTGTAGACAACTTCTGTTAACTATGAATTTTACATATGTGATCATCTTTTATAATATGCATAATTGGAATATAACAAACCCATTGGAATCAATTTGAAGAATTTATTCAGGATTTTTATTCGCTTGTTATAAGGAGTTTATCTTTGTTGAAATTTTAGCAGTTTTATGCCCGTAAAATTTATGATAGCCATTTTTAAGGATATAAAAAGAGCAAAAGCGTAAAGTGGTACAGTGACACATCGTTGTCAGATTTATTTCAAGAATAATTCTTTTGAGTATAATATAGTGAAATCCAACAATAAATACATTTAAAACATTGGTTTATTTCTATTCAGTTATTACTTAATATACTTAAAAGTATGTGAAAAATGTCTAGTTAGTCCCATGTTGAACATTCACAAATCAGCTTTTTAAAATTTATCAGCTTTTTATCATAAAATAGGTCTGGTTAGTCACTTAATAGAAACCGTCTCATGACCAACATCTTTTGGCAGCATGCCATGTTGGGGGTGAACAATTACAAAATTGGTAAAAGGGGTGATCAATGGATGAGTTACATCTCTCACCTTTTGTTGGGTAGTGATCACTAAAAAAGCATGAATTTCCAAAAAACAAATGGGAATGCTGCTGGACATAACCTAAGGGATCAATTTAGCAAAGACTTACATTGCAAATTGAACCCACCACTAAAAAACATATTTATGGGGGGATTTTTTAAAAAACAAAATAATTATTTTTAGATATAATAAGGAGTAGATGTTGAAAATTTCAGCCCTCTAACTCCATTGGTGTGGCCGGTATGCGTAATACATACATAGCCAGTCGGACCAACTTGAAAACTGAAGAAACCTATCTCTTAGCCCCCAAACAAAACCATTTTACAGGGAATTAAATCAAAAGGTATCAACTTGAAGTTGAGAAATGAAGCTGACTTAATTCTAAGCAAAATTACAGAGAAGTTTCAGCAAATACAAAACTGATTTCAATGTAAAAAACTAAATATGTCAATAAAAAATAAAATATTTATATAATTTAAAATTAAAATTTTAGTAAATAACACAATGTATATCATTACACATGATCGTCAAAGGACTACTGTCAGAATAATGCTGTGCAAGCTAATCTAATAAATCTTATTATTAACAACTTCAATCCTCACTGAGTGCACCACTATAGTGGCCAAGTGCTAGACTAGGCTAACCTTAGTAAATATATACACATTTATTACATGATAGTAGAATGTTTGTATGATAAAAATGAATAATAAATTCTTAGCTAACAGTGTTCATATTTATATTCTTAGGATTATAATCCACAATAAAATGCAATGTGTAATCATGTATCCATGTGTGTGTATATATATATATTTATTTTTCTTGTGCACGTGTGTATGTGTGTAATGCATTTCAATGAGCACACAGATATTACACTCTGATCTTAGGCAGAAGTGCTGGGGAGTGAAACTTTGATCATAGGCAGAGTGCACAGATACTTTGATTAGAGGCAGAAGTACCAATCCATATGAAAATAAAACCCATTATTTTTGACGGCTACTATGCTGATATATAGATATTTTCAAAAGGCTCATAACTCTTTATTTACTATTAATGTAATGAATTACTTTTTGTTCTAGTCAAGTCAAGCACCCTAACATGTATCTTCAGAAATCAAAGTGAACCAGTCATAAACCTATAATACTAAATTATGTATATTCAGGAGCAGATAAAAGAATAGAATTCAATGGCAATCAACCAATACAAATCTAAAAGGTAGCTTCCTGGCTCAGCTCTCCTTTGGTAACTTAATCTAAAGGAGCATAAAAAGCAACTTTTAATACTGCACAACCTCTACTCAGTTTAGCTACAGTTAGTGCAAAAGACAAGAAACAATTAAATGGGAAAAGAGTGTCCCATCATTTCATCTCAAGAGAATGAGCATTGGCAGTAAATATTAACACAGTCTCAAAGTCAAGCTCGTTTAATGACAGCCACTGCTTTCTTTGCTAACTTAGACGTGCAATGCAATGCATATTTTCACTTTAAAGATAAAAAAAAAGATTGCCTGAATGGTCAAAAGGCATCAGAATTATAAAGCAATATCCATTAAAGATGACTTGCAGCTTCAGCTTCTGCCAGCTAAATGTTTTCAGTGCTCAGAAAGGCACACATAATGGAACTTGCTAAAGACTATTTTTTCCCTCTTTTGTTGTTTACCTAAGTGGAATGGCAAGAAACAAAGAAATGCATAAAATATATTGGCTCTTCTAGTAAAGCTCTCAATGGAGACTCTCTTGATGATATGGTTAGTTGGAGCTGGTTCCTCTAACGTATGCAAAGAATACATTTGAAGTAGTACATAAAACTGAAATTGTAAAAAATCAGGAAGGATTAGATTTGCAATAAAGCTCACATAAATGAGAACAGTATTGAATGATATTTGTATACAGTGTCGCCTATAAATGAGTACACCCCTAACATTTTTTAATAGAAGTTAATGGTCTTCTAAACCAAACATAGGATTTTATCATTTCTAGTGGAATATTACCTACATATATTTATCTACAGCATTGAAAAAATATGAATATGTTGCAATACTGTAGAGTTTGGTCATAAATAATACCTGATAATCTGTTTTGATGTGTAATGTTCCACTAGAAATAATAAAATCCTGCTGTTTGGTTTATGAGAAAATTAGGGCGACACTGTACATACTGTTCAAAAAAGTTATATTCCAAGGAATGATAACTTAATAGAAAAGTACAAACCTAAATCTCACTGCAGTATTTTTATGGCAAAAATTCACTGCATTAAATGATATATGTCTAATAAGCAGATGTCTTTTCACAACAGGAAAACAAAAAGATGTTATTTATCATCAATGGGAAGATCATTGATAAAAGAAAATAGATGGATAGAGTCTAGTGTTTTTCTGAATAGTATCCCTGCACACCCTTCTTGCCTTTTTGTGACCAATTGTTAGTTAATATAGATTAGAGGTAAATGAAATTTACATGATATTGACAGAATTTTCGGCCTTATTAAAATCATTGACAAAACTTTCAGCTTTACTAAAATCATTGACAAAACTTTCAGCCTTACTAAAATCA
>VCCN01006703.1:4923821-4938938 GCA_006491835.1 Architeuthis dux | reverse complement strand
ACATTTTAGTAAACATGCTTATTTATTTTCAAATGAAAAATATATTTACAAACAATTCTCTGTTCATCAAATATATTAATTAATAAACTATAAATCCTATTTTATATTAACTTTAAACATTTTTCAAAAAATGATTATAGTGTATATCAATTCATAAGTGGGCCATTTCACAAATAACAAATCTAACATGGTGTTATGATTGATGCAAGTACTCACATTTCTGGTATAACTATTTATAGATAGTTTCCAAATTTAGTTTAATCAAGCATAGGGCCAAATCAGAGCAAGAAGGTGTTGTCCAAATATTTCAAGAGGGAACGGTATGTCTGCCTTTAAAATCAGCTTCTGAAATCCTGACCTTTATTTGGACTTGAAATATGCAACTATCTCATCCACAAAGCAGATCATGATACATATGTTCATATTTTAAAGTCAATAGCCTAACAATTAAAAGTGCATTTATTTTACACAACAAATACTTATTTTTCAACATAATCTCTACCCTTATCAATGCATTTAACCCAACACTTCTCCAGTAATCACATATATTGAACATTATACAGTGAAAATTTCAGATAAAAATTCAGCCAATAACTGTGTCAGGCTACAGACATTGATCCACCCTCATCAACTGAAGACAGGGTATATCAATTCACATTAATTGGAGATATGATCTTCTTTCTCTCACAAGCCTGTGAAAGTAAATTCTATCCAAACTGGCTGTTTTACACATGTAGCCTTGAACATAATTCAATAGTTAGACAACAAAACTAAACATTCAGAGACCTTAGGTTCTATTCCGCAATCACAGATCAATAGGCTATTATCTGCACAAACTCATCTTGATGAAGAAAACAATTGATTTTAAATCCTATGAGCAAAAGGCAAACAAGGATCAAGTTTATTACAAGTAAAATCTGCAGTGTTCAAGAGTCACAAAAAAGGAACGAAAGTGCTATTATTTTTCCTTTCAGATATTATATATAGCATTAATCTAAAAATGAAATTTATTGGATAACTGTTAGTAATCAATACCTTTTTATAGATTGAATTCAGGTAAAAGCTAAGTAGCTCTTTATAAAGAGTTCAATAAGTTAATTGTTTGAGGTCTGTAATGAGCTTAAGAGCAAAAGTAAAACAAATTTACAAAATGATTCCAGTTGAAAGTTGAAATCAGTGACAATTATGTGGGTGCAGAAGAGATACAAAGGAAAGAAAGCTTTGATATTTTTTTATGAAAAAAAAAAAAAATTCAACTGCCCAACTCGACATAAGGATGAAATTACACACTTTAATGCAGAAAACTGTTAAAAGCACAGATAGCTGAGTAGGAAAAAAAAGACATTCACACATCAAAGATGAGAATGACAAATAGAATTACAAGACAATTTACTGAACATCACTTGATATTGGGTGATATTGAACTGATCTAAAAATACCCAAGTGTGTGTAGTGAATTTCAGGCTTTGAAAATTGATTAGTACTTTGAACATTGGCAGGTGTTGGAGAAATGTCGGTTTAAAAAAATATGGTTCTAGTTCATGCCAAAGATGAAATATGTTCACTGCATTAAATACTTCACATTCCATATGCTTACTTTCGTATTTGTAAAATTCAAATGATAACAATATCTACTTTGAATGAAAGGAATACTGAAAGGCATCGTCGACTTATCAAATAAAACTTACTGTATTACTGTTAGATTATTTAAAGTTGAATTTTAATTTTCTTAAAATTTCTTGCTTATCAATCTTTCAAATTGTTTAGCGGGAAAAGTTTTGATTCACAGATTTTTGGAATTAAAAAAATGTTACTTTCATCTTATTTTTCAAACAAATATATTCTGATACAAATTTGTTACTATCATTTTGCAAGTAATAATTAGCTGTGTGTGACAGACTTATCTCTTAAATTCATATTAAAAAAATTCGAATTTTGAATCAAGGAAAATAACTGATGATTAAAGTTACCTCCTTTTGACCTTTAGGTGAAGTTTGTATTTTTAAAAAAATCTATTCATAGAAGAGTTCCACTGTCATTTAGGAGCAGTATCAAGCGATTCATGAATTTAAGAGTTAATTTTCTAATACTTTATGCCGTAATGATTATGAAAATTCACCATTATTTTTTTCCTATGATCTTCAAAACAATGTTTTCAAAAGTTTTAAGCAAACTTATTCGTAATAAGAATTATGGTAAAACAATTAAAAAACTAGAAAGCACTCAGAGAGCGTATATCTCTATCAACGCCATTGTCAGGAGAAGTAATTATACATGGATCCACCCCCAAATTTAATCTCTTCTTCCGTAACCTATTTTCTACTCTTCCCCCAAAAATTCATTCAAAATCAGAGAACTTTTGGAGATAGCCATCCACACAATATCTCCAAAAGTCCTCAGTGAATTTCAATGACATTTTGTGAAAGGATGGACAATAGGCTATGGAAGAAATGATTCAAATATGGGGCGGATCCATGCACGATTACCTCCCCATCATCGTATTTATCCACTATAGAAGAACAGGTGAAATTTTGGCACAGATTCGTGCACAATTACCTCCTTTCTATCATGAGCGTATACATGAATGTATGGAAAGAAAACGGAAAAATATCTCTCAATCAAAAATTCCTGGATCCACCCCCAAAATGATCCACCTCTTCCTTACCCCATTGCCACCATTCCACAAAATTTCATAGAAATTGAGCAAGTACTTTCAGAGATATTGTGTGGACAGATGGACAGACACGACCAAATATATATATACCTCTACAACTTTCTTGACAGAGGTAAATAAGTTCAGAAAATTACATTATATGCAAAGAGACCAATATTAGAGTCAAATTCTGAAACTGAATGTACACCATAGCTGGACTGTTGTAAATACACTATAGAATAGAGAGAAAAATATCAACAGCACCACTCACTATCACATAGAAGATGGGTATTAATATCTAGTCTTTGAAAAATACTTTTTACCTGCAATGTAGAAACACCTACATATATTCTATCTATGATCTATTACCAATGAGAGAAAGTTTATGCTAATCAGTTTAGAAGATTTTAAAAAAACCTTACAGTTCACTGCTGAATGCACAGAGCGAGAATTTCTGGTGGTCTTTGAGAGTTTTTGGATGCTGATAATCACAACGAAGCAAAACATGAAACCAATGCTTTGTACGTTTTGTGAATAAAATTAAGAGAGAGTGAAGAAGGAAAAAGTGACCACGCCTTTTTGATAAGAAGCCAATACTAAAGTTTGGCAAGAGGCCAATTCATTTAAAAATGTCTGAAGTTTAAAGAATATAGACAATCTGGATGTTAAGATAAAAGCTAGACCTGCTTACCATAGATTTTCAATTATGAAGGAAACAATTTTTCTCTTCTCAGTGGAGAGAAGGACAATTCTAATGTCCTAGTTTCCACTGAATATGAATAGGAGACAAAATTACCCTCAGGGACATTCACATTTAGTATATAAATTATTATCTAGAGTTCAAAGTTAAGAAATGGAGAGGCTAAACAAGACTATTAAAGACAAGCAGATATAGAAAGCCCCCTAAAGAATAAAAAACACATTCTGAAATTCTGAGAACTGTTGGTGCCAAATTTTAAAATAAAATGATTTTGGATAAGAGTAACAAAAATTCAAGTTTATACTGAATTTTGACTGTGCAAACAAATCTGATATTGAGAACTGGATCTATCTTAAAAGCCAAATATGTAAATGAGTATGTTTGTATGATGTTTGGTTTTCTGTCGTCTCCACTACCTGACATATACTACACTTCATAATAGATTGGTCCACATGAAATACATTGTACTTCAGCTAATAAAAGAATAAAAGAGTGGATAATAAAAAATGAAGAAGACCAATCAAAGTCTATACACAAAATGTGAGAACGGAATGCTGAAAGAGACTGTCTTTCACTTCGGCTTCTTTTGATGTAGCCTACAGTGCAGTTGGAAGGGGGAAGCAGTTGCTACATTATAGGAGACGTTTCTGGCCCCAAAACTCGCAAAAATGGCCAAATGCAAATACTCTCAGCACACATAAAAAAAGAAAAAAAAGAAAGTCAAAATAACTCAAAATTTGGTGACTTTTCTTACATGACAATTTTTCTTAAGACTTTATGTCCGATCACCCTTTAAAACAGCTTGAGTTGAGTTGAGACTTTAAAAGAATTAAAATTAGATTAATTGAATTAGTAAAAATAAATTATCTAATAAATTATCTTTAGGCTCCTTAGTGCTGATCCATACATAAATAACCACATCATTTTTTGATGGGTATATGTTAGTATAATTAATAATCTTTCAATGCACTGGATTTATATAATTAATTTTTCAATGTATAATTTCTATAACCACTAGTAGTAAATTCAATTACCAAGCTAAAAGTAGATAACTCGCTAACTAAAAACTGAAAGTTGTTTCTTTTTTTTTAATTCTGTATGAAAGTCAATTTTTAAAATTTGAACAAAAATGCTTTTAAATATCTGGATTACTGATATCATAAACGCAGAATAAAATAAATGGAATAGTATGAAAGTGGTCGAACAAAAAAAAATATGGATCGAGATATTAAAAAGAAAACAAATGAGATAGGATATCACTTTCTATCCTAGCTATAAAATTTAATTTTAAAAAATGGGATAACAAAAGAAACAAGTAAAAATAGAATTTAACTTTTTTTTTAAATTAAAAAAAAAGTGACAAAAAAAAGAAAGAATAAAATACTATGTCAAAATATGTGCACAGATGAAGAGATTTAAAGATAATGATTGATTTTAGTGTCGCAGAAAGAAATAAAGTATTCGAGAATAGCAAATTAAGATTGGCACTGATATTCTTTGGTTCCAGACATTTGCTCTATTGGAACCATTTGCAGCTAATTAGTTATAATGTCTACAGATTCTCTAAGGCTGACTGGTTGGAGCATCAGAGCAAAGAAAAATGGAGGGAGAGAAAGATATGTGGGAGAACAGTCTATCGCAGATGAAAGACACTGACAAGCAGACATTAAAACCAGTGACACAAAGAGAAAGAGAGAATAAAGAATGGTGAAGAGAAATAAGGGATATGTGGGAGTTAGAATGACTAAGTTGAAGGCAGACAAAGAAGCATGAAAGAGAAATTCCAAAGGGCATGATCAGATCAAAATAGTTGGCAGGAGCAAACAGTAATTCACTTATTTTATTATTGCCTTGCCTTTTCATTGATAGGGAAGGTTAAAGAAGTCCACAAAAGCTGGTCAGCATAAAGCCAGGTCAAAGAAGTTAGTTGAAGACTAGTTACAACAACTAAATATTTAGGATAAAAAAAGGAAAGATATTTCACAGATCACATAGTTTTGCATTAATCACAAAGGTCTTCTAAAACCGGTTTTTATTTGTTCTAAACATTTCATTGAAATGAATTAATGACAATTACATTTTGTAGCACCATCCTTGTGGTTTGTATACAATTTAAAATTTCCTTTTGTAATCGAGCAAAAACCTTCCAAGAAAAGTGTAATGAAACAAGCATTGCACGTCTGCAGTTTTTGTTTTAATTCACAAGTTTCTTCAAGAATCACGCACACACACTTTAGTGTTTATGAAGTAAAAAGGTCTCTTCTAAATGGTAGGACTGCCGGGCACAAAGTCTCTTCAAAATGGGAGGATCGCAGGAACTTCTCCCAGCACGACACCGGAAAATGAAAACTTCGACAACAGACAAGTCAAAACTTTTCTCTCAAATCACAATTATTCACAACGCTCTCTGACCGCAGTCAAAAACGAGAATGTCTCCACTCCTCATAATCGACTGCTTATATCATACTTTAAAATGATTTAAGTGCCCATATGTGGAGTGGCTGCCGTAACAAATAATGAGCAGGAAGCCCGGATATTCCAACAGTGCATCCACACAAAGTCTGTTTAGCTGTGTTTGGGCAGAGGCCCCCTGTTCGATCTAGTGGTTGGCACCGTTGTTACAGTTTTGAACTACAATACTTTCATAATATCTAGATAAGTAATTAATGTTTGAATGATTCTTTTCACAGTTTGAAACCCTACCCTTTTTACCTATATTATTGCCCACTCGCACAGAAAACTGAATAAAAACAGAATTTCCCTTTTAACTCGTATGCCTGATATTTCAGATGGAGCGCTATTTTACTACAATGTAAACCCATTTGAGGACAGAGGTGACACCACTCCCACCCCACACTAAGAAATATATTTGACTTACGCCTGCAAACCAACTGTAAAAATTAAATGAATTAGACAAAAACATTTCAGTAGTCAATGAACAACACTTTTTGAAAATTAATTTGAGCTTTTCCACTCCGGTGCTCAGGTACAGGGTATCTGAAGGGTCCAATGGGTTAAGTCTTTAATGTAAATGTCAGTATTTTGTTTTTAAATACTGAAATTTGGTTAACTTTGTAATATATTGTAGTTACTTTGGTGGTACTATTTAATAAAAAACAAATATTAAACAATACCTTTTTTATTTGTTCAAATCTCACTTAGTTTATATACGATAGACAATGATTACCGTCTTTCATCTATCGCCCGCCCTTGAATATCGCCTATACCCAATCTGCAATTATTGGCTTTCTTGGACCCATAACATCCGCATCATACCGGGGGTGCCTGCAGCAATGATGATGATAATAATAACAAATCCTTTGGCATCAACCATCAATAGCCAAAGAAAACAAACCATCAACATTGCGTGTGTACCTTTGTAAAATAATACTTAGATACAAATCAACTATGATAAGTATGTAAGTACAAAAACTATAAGACAAGACCTTGATATAAGTCTTCAAGGGGTGTGGGAGAGATACATTAATATAAGTATGCAGCATATGTTTTTAACAAGATTTCTCTAATGAGACAGAAATAGCCCATAGGACATTCATTAAGCAAACAAATATTGGCTTCTAATTTCCTCTTCCAATCATTCCACTGTTACTAAAAGGAAGTTAAGTTATTTCATTAGTGCAGTTCATTGGAATAACAAAAACAAATACAACCCAATCATAAATAAAAATAAAAATAAAATCATGATAGCCTATTGTTTTCTAGCTCCAGGACAAATAAAAATTACAAAAATATTCCAATATGATTTTATTTCTATAAGTTAGTCAATAAAATGCCTCACACCTATTAGGTGATATTCAAGTAACTCCAAGTCCCCCGCTTGAATAAACAAAATTAGTTCCACAAGGACATTTATGAGTTGAAAATATGTGCACACTGTGCTTTTCACTAGATTATTAAATACAGAATATATAAGAATAAAAGAATCTCTAACCATCACTGGTTAATCAGTTAGAAAGTAAAGAAAATGAGATTTTTACTATTTCTATATAATTTCAAAATAATATAAGAAAAATATACCAATTTTCACTCATTCCTATGGTTTTCATTTATCTTTGCGTATATATTTTTCTGTGAAGCTTCTGTTCAGTGAAGGTTTGAAAGTTGTGGATTGAATGTACTCAGAATTTGGTTATTTCTAATAAAGGTGGGTAATAGTTGGAAAACTCGTCTGGCAGACCATTACTACAGTGTAGTAAGTTCAATCCTCACTGGGTGTCTCATACTTGTGGTTTTGTGCCCATACTAAGCTAAGCTTAGTAAATAACTAAATATGTATGCATGGACGCCTTACCAATCTAACCATCTTTCACCCCCCCACCCCCCAATGCCAGATTCACTGCCATCTTATTTTTAAAAAAAATCTTTTTACATACATTAGTAGTATCAAGATAATGCATATTATTTGTATTTTATTAACTTAGGAAAATCTAATTTTAGCCAGAACCCTCTTCCTGCTTGAATTATTAATGATTGTTTGTTCCACTTTGTGGGTATAGAATTAATCTCAGAAATATTTCAAGTAGAAATTCAGAGATTATTAGCATCAGAAAGAGATTATGATAGGATAAAAAAGGAGTCTCAGAGAGAATGGACATTATTACCAACCTGCTGATGGAAAGAGAAGCACAATCAAGTGATAGAACAGAGGATTAAAACTTAAAAAATCTGTGAGGTAAATTAGAATTATCTTAAAATCCTGTAATCTTTAGCACCATGAAACCTAATTTTCATTTCACACCTTCTAAATTATTGCTGTCTTGACAAAGTCTTTCCTAAATATCTTGGATTTTATTATATGGGGAGCAAAACTGCCAGGAATATCAGCTGATAATGGCAGCAACTTTATGGATCATTCAATTTACAATATAGACTGAAAATAAATGAGTCTATGCAATATAGTGCTTTTCATTTTGAATACATCACAAGATTCCCAGACAATTTATCACTTTATTGCAAAAGTAAACTTATGTCTCCTCCTCACTCTCCAGTTCAGAAGACAAAGAAAACATATTTTGCAAAACATAAACAACAGGAATTTCATCATACAACAAAAATAGTTTTGCACTCTGCTGACTTTTGGTCATGAGCCAAAGAAGATAATCTATTTCTCTTGACTATACTCCAGCCAACAACACTGACCAGAGGCATTCAAAAGCAAAATATAGGAGGGCTAATTTGTTGGGTCCTGTTTTAGAGCAACACATTTACCACCTAAAATGTTGTGTCAGACTCAAAGGAGATAAATATTGATCAGAGGCAGAATAAAGTCTGAGTGATTATTTCTACATTCCTCATCAATAACCTCTTGATAATTCTATTAAATGAAAGCATCTCATTACTGGAAGAAGGCACAATAGCTCAAATGATCCTAAACAATTCAAGAGCTAATGAGAAATACATGGATGATTGCATAGTATTTGAGAAAGAGATTATGATAATGGATTTTTTTTCTTAACAGTACAAGGCATATGTCATTCTTTTAACCAACAATGTTTGAGTATAAACCATATTGATTTATGTTTGTGCAAGTTGATGAGTGAAGCAAGTGGGATCCAAATACAATGAATTTAAATTATCTACCTTCTTTTAACTTTTTCCTCTTAATTATTTGTATGGTATGGAAAAATGAATGTTTCATCCAATAACTTTCTTCATACATCTCTACTAAGTATCTTTGTATCTTAGATGTGGTGTAATTTACACCACATCTAAGATACAACATAGGCAATGATACACACAAAATATGAAGTAAATACGTTTATTATTGAAAGGGTTATGTAACAATATTTGGAAAAAAAACACAAAAAGTATTGGAACGGTTGATATAAATACTTATAAATTGGGTGAATATTTGAATATGATTTATTTTCCATCTTCATGGAACCATTTGATGCACATAATGTATGTCGCATACTTAATCGATATTTTCAGCAACATGTAACATTGCATTGTCGAGCCTCATCTTCAAATCATCATATTATGCATACAACAATTGTCTTGAACTTGTTAATAAGCAGAAGGCAGGAAAGGGATATGACAAGATTTCCAAGGAGCCAAGTGTCGTTAAATTGAAGGTACCGTTCATAATAAAGAAATTCAAAATGGCTGGTGACATGAAAAATCTTCCATTGGGTCGGTTGTCCACGCGCAAAATAGTCAGTTACGTCTGTAAATATCCACGGATGATACAGGAAGACGTGACTAGTAATTTTAAATCATGCAGCATGAAAGCTATTCAGAGTAAGGCAAAGAATATATTGCACCGTCTGGGACTGAAATGCCATAGACCAAAGAAGACACCTTTATTGCACCCAATGCACTTGAAGAGTAGAGGAAAACCACAGACTGCACCTCATGCAAGACCCATAACTATCATACAAAGCTTTTGTAGACGGCCTCCAAATCATAATACCAGCACATTGGACGCAGTGTAATATTTGCACAGATTTAAAAAAAATTAAATGTCTGTCTTATCTACCGACATATACAGTTTATGTAAGAACCTTGATAAACATGGAATCACCTCTTTGTATCCTTTTTCAAAGCCCTGCAGACAGCACTCAATTGGGTGCTACTTAGTCTGGCTGCAAAGAACATAAATTGTTGAGAGCAATATGCAGTACTGTATACAAATAATTATTTTTGCTGCAGCTGTTGTTGATACTATATTTTTTAACGTTATAATGATGATGATGATGATGATGATAGTGACGTACAAATAAATGAGTAATGCATAGACTTATTCAGCAAAGATTTGATTTTATATCCAGTATAAAATTATACACCAGGGTTAACAAACACCCTTGTCTGACTAACCGAACTTCAACTACTTCAGCACTTTGTGCTATTTTTTTCTTTTGGTCCACCCTTCAACAGCTGCTATTATCATATCACCAATTTTTCTTTTTAAACTTGTTTCTTTTTAAAAAGCAAATAACAGCCACTATCCTAACAGTATTGAAACTTCAGCCTCTAAAATAACACAAAACACCATACATTTCATTCAATAAACAAGTGATATCTAGAACCAGATTCCAAATTTAGCTTCCCGAAATACTGTAAATCAATCCCAAGAAAGTCAAATAAAAACTAATCATCTTACATTTCTAAAGTTCAAATTCTGATCACTATCCAACCAGAAACTAGGGACCCTCAGTCAACTTATGAACAGCATCCTCTATACACTTTCAAAATTTATATATGAAAAACATTGACATCTCGAAATCATTTCCCAAATTGTCTGAAAAAAATTGCTAACTGCAAGTCTGATTAGTCAGCAGCCAAGGAATTCTCTGAGAAGCCAACCGTGAACAATCTAGGGTCTATGAGGCCAGAGAAGAGAATGTGTGTCTATTGACTGTGGAAATGTGAATGGATCAATTTAGCTTGGACAACAGACAGATACAGGACAAATATCAGCTACATGCAAGGGACACATAAAACTGATGCTTCTCACCCAGGGCGACAACTCTGAACCTGGACATACCTGCAATGAAAAAAAATGGGAATTTTTTATGAATGGATTTAAAAGGGGAAAAAAATTACTTACACATTCTAAACTTACCAATAATTGTATATTCATACCAAAGAAAGAAATTGGATTCCAATAGCTGATCCAAGTCTAAAAGAATCTTGTTTAAAATCCATTCTTCACTTAGATACTATTCATTTGTTCAGTATCACATTATTTCTTCCCCGATCTGAGCGAAATTAATGATAAACTGATTTTCTGATATTAATACAGAGTGATATCTGATGAACAGATTAAACTTAGGTTTAGTAAACTCTAAACCAGAGATTCTCAAACGGGAGTCACTTGGCTCCCAAGGGAGGAATTTCCAAAGGGGAGGAACATAAAATGGAAAGTATAAGAGTGAAAAATTACTAGATGACAGTTTAAAATGGTGGAAGAATTAAGAAAACCTGGAATCAAAAGGGGAGGAATGTAACCTGGGACTCTGAGAACCACTGCTCTAAACCGAAACAGTAAAATACTTGAAGAAACCATAAAAATATCTCAGTGGTTGATAGCAACATTTTCTTTATATCAAATGAAAGAGACTGGTATTGATATTAAAATGAATATGTAATGCTCATTAGGTTATAAATTGCTAATCAAAATAATCAACAACCAGACATGGCCATTGCCTGTATGGCTAATATTAAAAACTAAATTTCAGCCAACCATCCACCTGAATGAAAATTAACAGAACCATGCTTGTCTGAAAAAAAGATTATTTAAAATAGATATTTTTGCTATTTCAATATCATAAATTCTACAAGAACACAAACTCAACAAAGGAATGATCACTCTAAGATTAAAACTCAAGACCCACAAACATCTATCAAGATTTTAACACTAACTAATCACAAAAAAGCCTCTAAACCAATATTTTGAAAAATGAAAAAAAAATGGTAATCAAAGAAGTATCTTTTTCAGTTTTTGTTTCAATGAGCTTTTAATATAAAAAAAACAAAGGTTTTTTTTAATATTAAAATTTGCTAAACAAAAACTGTAACTTACAAACAGATGAAATAAGTATATTAATTACACCAATGTTTTTAATGAACTCTGAACTTCCTTAAAATGTAATCAATGTTTTTGCAAAGAGGTTTACATGAACTATTGAGCCAAACAGAAGTTGAATTTAATCTAATGTTTCAAACTTGTGCTCCACCTTGAGTTAAAGTCCATTTCACGAAATAATCTTATATAAAAACCAAATGTTTATTTGGTCATATGACTGTCTGTTATAACCTAAAAGTTATAATGGATTGGTTCATGTGAAATACATTAACAGAGCTAATAAAACAATAAAAAGGTTGTAAAATGAGATATTCTGTTGCCATAGCAATGAAGAATACACTACAGGTTTAATAGACAATTGTGTCACAGAAACACTGACCAATTGAAATGAAAAGAAGTGAAAGAAAGAGTAAGTGTGTGAGTGATTGAAAGAAAGGAAGAGTCATTGAGTGAGTGAGTTAAAGAAAGAGTGATTTATTGAGTGAGTGAGTGGGTTAAAGAAAGAGAAGAGTGGTTCAGTGAGTCTCTCTTTCTCCTTTCCTTCATCTTCTTTTAGATGTAGCCAACTTTGTGAAAACATTGCTGCCAGTGAGGATGCGGAAGCTGAGTTGCTAGATAGTTGGAGACGTTTCTGGCCAAAAACTTCCAAAAATGGACAAGTTCAAAAATAAACAAGTTCAAAAATAAACATCAATACTCTCAGCACACACCAAAAAAAAGAATTTATTAAAAATAATACTGCAACAAAGTCAAAATGGCTCAAAATTTAAATATGGCCAAACCAAAAAGGTTCATGGCCAAAGCTTTTTAAAAAGACTAGATTTGTCGAATTTGGCCATACTTTTTTCCTAATGTTTTTTTAATAAAATAATTTCAACTTTATTTTGTAATGATATAAGTTATATTTTTAATAAAATAAGTTTCTTCCTATGACTTTTCATAGTGCATGATATCAGGGGTGACTTTTCTTACATGTCCAATTACCCTTTAAAACAGTTGAGTTGAAACTTTTGAAAAAAACGACGGGTATATGCTAGTAATATAAAAGCTGTTCCCACTTTTTTTTGTCAAAGCGCTGAGTAAACCTCAAAGGCATTACTAAGATTGTTTTTTACATCATGCAAAAAAAATTCACTGGGAACTTTTGTATCTATATATAGACACACACACAGTGAGATTGAGATGGAGAGATTATAAACATATTAAAAAAATGCTTACATCAATAAACATTTGAAGTTTCTATAAATTCCTTTCTCCAAAACTAGTTTCTGTCCTGCATATTAAAATCTTGGCTAGTCGAGATATCATATAAACAAAGAATTTTAAATATCATTAAACAATCAATCAATAAGATTGGATGCCAGTTAAAAAGAACACACTATATAATCCAGTCACATATGGTGAAAATTAATATCCTCTATGGGATTAAGTTTCTAATATTAGCAATGTCCATCTAAGGAGATTGTATGAGTATGAGAATATATACACACATAAAATAAATACCAGACACGAACGAAAAAATTCAGACTATGCATGTCTGATCATTAGCTATGTGTAGGTAAGGAATGTGAAACTTGGGGAGTCTCAAATAATAGTTAAGTATGCAATTATGACTTTCAACTGATTATGTGCAGGTGACAAAAATGATGATATCAAATGAAAATAAATTCAGGATTTTAAATAACACAGTGAAGAATAGAAAGTAATAGAGACTGAAAACTATCTGTCTTCAATGAATAGAGTTATTAAAAGTGTTGTGTTACATGAAGAGAGAAAACCTTCTTTTGTGTTCGTAAGAAACTTGTTTAAAATCTCATTTGATATTCAGATTATGTCAGAGTAACTAAAAAAGGAAGTAAAGTTGCTTCCCATGTCATACGACAGATTAGGCAATGGTTTTGTCTTGATTTCTTGAACGATCCTTGGAGACCCAATCATTGTTTGTAGCAATTGTGGGTTTTTACGAGGATGGGGTCCTAGCCCCACCCACAAAACAAGCTAAAAGGGCTCTAACTTCCCTGCTATTTACCCATAGCTGGAGGGAGAAGTGGATTCATGCCTTTTCCAAAGGTATTAGTGTTAAGTGGAGGAAAACTGTCCCACTCGGAGTTTGAACTCGGTTCTTAGATTCCATTCTCTGTGCTGTTAACTGTTAGGCCATCCCCCACCTCCCTCAGAGTAACTAAACAGTTATTAGAAACCGTCAATCAAAACTGTCAACTTAGGTTTCTTCAGTTTTCGAGTTGGTCTGGCTGGCTGGCTGGCTATGTATGTATGTATCACGTGTGCAGGCCATTTGAACATTTACTCCTTATGTCTAGCAAAAACGCTTTTTTTTGTTATTTGAAGATTCTCCCCCATAATAGGTTTTCAGTGGGGGTTCAATTTGCTAAATTGATCACTAATTTGTACCAAGTAGCATTCACGCTTGTTTTTTTTTTTGTTGAAAATTCAGACTTTTTTAGCAATCACTGCCCCAAAAATGCAAGAGAAGTAACTTATTCATTGATAACACGCTTTTCCAATTTTTTAATTGATCACCCCCAACACAGCATGCTGCCAAACGACAATCATGTGACGTTTTCTATTGAGTGGCTAACCAGACCTGTTTTTATTAGTTGGCATGCATTGTTCCTTCCTTGGGTTCATGCTAAATTCTAAAATTTCTATTACTTTCACAATTTTTCAAAATGCAGTTTTATTTTAAGAGCATAATTGGAAATGCAAATTTGTCTTCCATTATTTATGGCAAGCACTTTATTCATATGCAATTACTGGAGCAGGAGGAAATGTTTTTATTTCTATGGGTAGTTTAACCCTTTATGGTGCAAGTGACTATATATGATCACCTAAGGATCCATCAGCCACATGCAAATATTGTAGCCACAAAGACAACATAATCCGTACTAATGTGGTCTGCAAGCTTTGCAAAGTACACTTGTGCTTGAACAAAAACAAACTGTTTTGAGACATACCTCACCCCATTAAATTAGCCTGTTTTTGGCCGCACAATAAAATTTTAAAATCAACCCAGAATTGTTATTCTTTTTGTCAATATCAAATTTTTTGTTTCTATTTAATTTATTGAATGTTATTCTTTAATTCTATGTTTTATTTAACTTTCTACTTTAATTTTTTTATATTTTCCATTTTTGGTCGCATTTTGGGCAAGGGACCATATATGATCACTTCATCAGAGGGAGTTTTGCCCCCATA
>VCCN01006703.1:4865459-4912681 GCA_006491835.1 Architeuthis dux | reverse complement strand
ATATATATATATATATATATATTACAATCTGGTGGTGTGATTTTGGAGCTTTGAACTTAGTGTCCATTCTTTCTTGATCAGAGGCTTGCATATGGTGTTAAACGCCACGCTAGGCCTACTGAGTTGAAGGCATTGGTGCAACTGCAAGGCTCTGATAATGGAAACAAAATACTTAGAACTAGTAAAACAAGAAAACTTTTGTATATCTCCAAGCTAGGGAGAAAGTATCATAATGGATAGGACATTAGCAAGCAAAGTATTATTGTTTTTAATTTTGCCTCAGTCGCTGGCTGTTAAAGTTATTTCACATTAATATCATTGTAAAGACATCATCCTGTCACATTATACTTGTAATGGATACAGTGAGAGCGATTTTGCAAGTTATCTTTATAATAATCCAATGCTATTTGCAGGTATTAATTCATATTAATGACAATGTCAACTAAATACAACTGAAAAGTCTATTGAATCTCCATAGAAAAGTGTGAATATATTCATACACACACATTGTCATATTTCTTTTGCGTTCTGTACATTTAAAGCTACTGTTTTATTCAAGCACAAAAATGTTTTGACGTAATAGCTTCCTTTCATAAATATCCCTCTCTAATATGTACATGTTTGTCTAGGTACATATTTGATGTTTGTATGAATGTCTAGTAGGTTTTCTGCATTGTCTTTCAGCACATATAATACTGACCTACACTGGTCACTCTTTTCAATACATATGCAAATAAAGTTTTCTTTCCATTTAATTCTCTCCCACACAAACACTAGAATGCTAAGACTTATAGTTGTTTTTGTTAATGTTATCACAGACTTACATGCCAACCTGCTTGTCTGCCTAAGGGTCTTATATTTTCTCATGAATGATAAACAGTTCTCCTTTTCAGTTCTCTTTCTTTCTACAGCGTGTTGCTCTCTTTTTACACACTTGATGTTTCAAGCCTAACTCCTCATCAGGAGCATTCAGGAACCACAAGTAAAAAGGAAGCAGTGGATCTGTAAACTTTATGCCTCCAAGAAATCTAATCTAACAGAACAGAGGTAAACAAAAAAAAAATGCAATTGGCATAGAATTAACAATCCTTTTTTTTCTTTTCTTTCTTTTCTCTGCTTCTCTCCCTAACACCATTTCTTCCTCTTCTTCCTCCTCCTCCCTGTTGCCAAGATGATGAATGAATGAATGGCTGGATGCAAGAATTGCTGCTGTTGGCTTACAAATCACAGACAATTATTGGTTACTGCAAAAGGGTTTGTCACTTGTCATTCTTCTCGGTGGGGAGGACAAGGAGGAGATAAAAACAAGGGAAGAAAAGGAGCAAGGGCGGGCAGAAAGAAATTGATCAGGTTCAGTCATTCCAAGATCAAATGAGGTCTGCTCGCTTGTTGACATAGTTTGTGTGTAACCCTATTCCCTCTGGTATTATGACAAACATTTCATGAAGGGTTATACTGGCTTCAATCAATAGATGAAGGTTTGCTGGCTGGCTAGCTACAACCTGTGGCAATGGCAGAAAGAAAGATGGATTACACAAGATGATGTCCTCATGTTATTTGTCATCAGCATCACTACCACATACGCAGCTTTGTCTCTGGCAACTATTGATCCTTTGGATTACATCTTTCTTTCTTTTTTTTTAAAAGCAGATGAAAAACAAACAAAAAAACACTTTCCCTTTCTGTTCCTTTCAGCCTCTTTCTGCATCTTACTGATGTGCAATTGGATGACATCATAACCTTCACTTCACTCAGGCAAAGCATTGAACTAACGGTTTCACTTTGGCAACTGATATTGCCAATCAGGTCAATTGTTTGATTTTCCAAAAACATCCGGCCAAATATGCATCACATTCATATATACACAAATAATTTAGAGAGAGAGAGAAAAAGAAAAACTCACACATAAAATATATTTACATGCTTATATATTATACATACACCTCCCCCTATTATTTATATATAACATAAACACATGCCTACCCCTTCTCTTATATATGAAATCAAGGAATGGATAATTTCATATCCAACAGAATATGATACTTATAAAGACATTTATTAATTGAGAACAAATATCAGCCCGGCCTCGGTGTTAGCGACTTCTAAACAGGCATATATCTTATAAATAAATAAAGAAACGAGCGCCATGGGTGGGTGGGGGGTGGTGGGATCAAACCTGCGTCCACCCTGGAAGCTACTTATACACGGCCCTACTCTTAACCAACATATTACATGCCTAAAAATACGATCGGTTAAAATAAGAAGGCGTGGGAATGTCTATGTTCCAAGCCACTGCCTTTCCATTGAGGGCACTGTTAGCTCAGTTGGAAAGAGCAGGACAGCCTTTATATCCGTGTTTCCCAAACTTTTTCGAAGTACCGTCCCGTTTTAGAGGATATATTTTATCAGTACCCCCCCCCCCTCATAGAGTTGGTTAAAATGATACATTGAAAATTAAATTTTAATGAATTCTTTTTTTTAATTTAAGAATACTTTTTATAACCAAAAATATAATTGTACAAAAGTATCTAAAAACCCTTGCTTAATTAATATAAAAACAATTACAACTATATGGATAGGTATTGATTTGTATTCTTTGTCCCTTGCACCACTTCCTCCATGTCTTCCAACACCTCCCTTGAGTCTTCCAGCACTCCCAAAGGGATGGTAGCGCCCACTTTGGAAATCATTGCTTTATACACGTGTCTCCTTTTATAACGAGGATATTGAGGTCCAAGAAAGTTGTGATAAAAATTTAGCCATTTTGTAACTAGATCTAGCTATTTTGGAGTCTACCATCCTCCCACGTTCTAACGGGGTGAAGGACTGTATCCAAAGCAGCAAATGCATCAGAAGTTTGTTTATTGTTTACAGGATATATGAAGATATCTACGAGGTCAATGTGGGGCATGGAGCAAAAGGTTATGAACCACTGAATTAGACAAAAACATTTCAGTAGTCAATGAACAAAACTTTTTTTAATATATATTTTTTCCTTTCATGGGATCAGATACAGAGTATCTTGAGGCGCAGAGGCTAAGGGTTCATAGCGTTAAGTCTTTGATATAAATGTTTTGCTATTAAATACTGAAATTTGGTATACTTTGTAATATATTGTAGTTATTTTGGTGGTATCATTTAATAAAAAACAAACATTAAAGAATGCATTTGTTAGTTTTTATACAATGGACCATCCTGGTAGGCTTTCATCTATGCCCCCCCCCCTCTTATCGTGGCTCGGTTATAACACAGTTGGTTGAAATCATACAAGGAAAGATCTGCTATGCTTCTCACAAATAATAAAATATCTGGACAGTTGGAAAGAAGGAATTATCTCAAATAGGAAAACAGTAAAAGAAATATTTTCAACACTATAATTATTTGTGTATCAAATGCTATTTTCTAAGTTTTCTATAATCAATACGAAGAATTATCTTAATTCCATTATTTTATGGATTTCTTTAGAAATAAAGGTTAAAATATCAAAACATTACAATTATCAGCATATAAATATTTAAATGCATATTTAAGATACATATTGTGCATATCTTTGTCATTTTATTAAATAATTCATTTTTCTCAATCATAGTTGATTAACTACTATAAATATCTAGCAAGATGTTAATAGTGTTTATGGGGATCTTAATCTAGAAATAATTAAAAAAAAACATTCCTTGAGTTTCACTTTCCCATCATCACATTGTATAAGAGAGATAAAGTACATACACACAGTCAGTTGGAGACATACAAATAGATAGTTTCTCAGACAATACAAATGACTCCAGTTTCTAAATAATTGCAGCAGGAAACAATTACATGTTAAAAACACCATCAGATAATCCCAAAGGAAAGACAGAGAAAAATAAAATAAAACCGTATTCTTTGCAGAGAATATCAGAAAATTACTCTTCAGAAAAGGTGTTGGATCATTACTAGGCAAATTGAAGTTGGTTGAAAGTTTATTCACAATGAAGAGGTAACTAAATCATGTCACACTTCAGAAAGCAAGTAATTAAGAGTTGAGGGGGAAAAAAATAGTAATAGCAGCAAAATCAGTTGCACTGATGGAGAGCTAAGTCAAAATCTTTACAAGTGTAGCAAAATACTCTTCATCAAACCAACTTATTGAGAAAAAAAAAAGACCAGATTCAAAATCGTCAGACCGACTTACCTAAAATAGTATCTAATGAATACGTCTTACATGTAGAGCTCATGGCTACAAGCTCTCAAGTTACATATTCTGTGCCAAATTAACAAAACGTAAATACCCAGAAAAAAAAAATACCTCCAATTTCAAGGCAATTCAAAGTTAAGAATAAATAAATAAAATTTTTCTAACATGTTTTTTGTTTTTTTAAAACTCTTTTATAAAACCAAAGAATCAAAAATAAGTTTATTGCCATAAAAATTAATTGAAATACTTTAATGACACATTAAAAAAAAGGATGAATATCTAACAATTTTTCAATTGCTTTTAACTGGTTAAACAAACAAAAGAACAGACTTTGTTCAAAACCTGCAACATTGTTTACACAATTTTTGACAGCATTTGCTAACATTTGTTTCTGTAATGAAATTATTTGTTTCCAATTGATTAAAAAAAAAGAAAGAAAAGATGAATAATGTAGAGCTGTTAAGAGATTTAAAAAAATAAAGACTCTGAAAATGGACACTGACTGGTTTTCTCGGGCCTTGCTACATTTTTGTTTGTATCCAAGAAGTGTGTAATCTATCTGTGTTCCCCATAACTTCACGCTTACAATATGAGATATGTTAAAAATTTTCTGAGCTCAATTTAATTTTCTAGGTCACATTTTTTTTATTTTGAGAATTGATTAAAAAAAACGTGTAACGTAAAAAAGAAAGAAAAAAGAAATATTCCTCTTTCTTCACCCACTCTCTCTTCCCTTCCTTTCTTCTGAAAGCTTTCAACATTTTTCAGTTTGGTCTGAAAGAAAGTGGTTTCAACTTCCATAGACCTGTCGGCATTCGTTGCAGTTAAAAAATTAGAGTGATTATAGTTGAAATTTAATTCTTTTTAAAGGAAGTCTCTAACATATTGACCTAATATCCAAATTCAGCACAAATCTTTGGTCCAATTCATATCAACAAGTTGAAGTCTTTGTTTTGACTTTTTAACTTACATTGCAGTAAATCATAATTTTAACACTCATTCAAAAAAGATTGTTTTTCAAATGTTTAATTTCATAATGGTAAGCCCACTTACTGAATGCAACACATTTTTTTGGTAGTGAGCCACATGTAGCAATTGGAGATGGGATTGCCTGCCTTTAGAACAAATTTTTATCCTTGATTTTTTCTTGTCATAGCAACAGAAGGATGCTGTTGCTGATGATAAATATAAACATCTTTTCCTACAAGACACTTTTACACATAAATTCAAGTGGTATAAGGAGTTATGTATCCTTTTACAATTGCTTTTGATTTTGCAATAGTCAAAATACCAAACAAAGTGAATGAAATATTTATGTACATTATAACCACTGTTATTCAAATTGTTTGTGGCTCTTCAGATTATATACTAACTAACTTTACATCAATAGCATATGATTTTCAAACCAGTCTCTAAACCAGTCGTGGGCAAACTGCGGCCCACTGGCAGCATGCAGCCTTTTGACTTTCTGAATGGCAGGCTTAATTCCACGAGGAAAATAACATTTTATTAAAATTTCATCTAAGAAAAAGTGAACATTTTTTTGAAGAAATGAGAAAATTCCAGGGTAAGTGGACAAATGATTACTTCTTTGTTGATGTAAAACAGACCAATGTGTCTAATAAGTTCTGAATCCCACTCCACATTTAAAGAATTTAACGTTAAGCGTCATTACACAACTAAGCATTCTGGGTATGAAACATTTAAAGGAGATATCAGAAAGCTTAAAATTGAAACACTAAAGAAACAGATCAGTAGCCTAAATACGCCTTTTTCTCGCAAACAGAGATCAGAGAAATAGTGCATGCAAGCTATGTTGTTAGCAAAAAAGTTCCTAACTTTCTAAAGATTATTCTGACAGTGAATTTGTAGCCTGGCTTATGATTAACAGTATCTCACGTGGCCTGCTGCTCAAAAAGGTTGCCCATGCCTGCTCCAAACTGACAAAGGAAAGGATTGAATCAATCAAGAACAAATTTATCATTCACATAATATTATGCTGTGTGTTTTAACACAACTTTCAGCATTGCCATAAAATGGTTCAATTATTGCCATCAAAGTGTTTTTGATTTTTGTCTATCTGAGCAGTCATTTAATATGTCTTTTATACAGTAAGAACTAATATCAGAATCAATTATATAAACAAGCCTGAAAGTCAGACCATAGATGTGCTATTTAAATACGAGTTCTCTCCCTTGCACTTAGTGCAAGGGAGTAATAGTAATGAATTTATTATATGATGAAAGCAATACGTCATTGAAATCACATTGTTTTTATAAACTTCCATATTTAACCCATAAATTAATCCATATTTGTTAATAAATACACATTTGGATGAAAACTTTTCAAAGAAAGAAAGAAGAGAGAGAAAAAGAGAGAGAGAGAAAGTAAAAGAAAGAGTAACATCTAAAACAAAATATAATAGAGAAAATAAAATAAATAAAGAAAAGAAAAGAAGGAATTGTAAAACTAAAATGATATAGTACACAAACTTACAAACTGAAATAAACCTATCAATGAAACTGGCCTTCAGCCAGTTAAAATACAAGATTTTAAAATGAACCGTAAGCAACACTAGATACTTAAGCGACATCAGATTCATAGAAAGAGTGGGAGGGAATGCTTTGTGGAGATGGTGTGAGGCGTTTGAGATGTCGATTTGTCAGATAGTCAGTCAGTGACGGTCTCCACTACTAGAGAAGCTTGCATATCTAAAAATGCTTCTAATCTTGTAGAAAATGAAAACTTGTCAAAATTTATTTGTAAAAAACTTTATTAATAGTTAAAAGAAATAACCTCTTCCTAAAATGTTAAAATGTCTGAACATTTGTGTATGTAGGCTAAAAATTAAATGCATAATGCAGTGGTTCCCAAATATTTTCGAATCAAGGCGCCCTTAGTCTACAAGGATTTTTTCACGGTGCCCTAATCAGAAAATACTGAACAATTTTTTACAAATAATGAATCACTTAATTTCAATGAAGCCACAGAGAATCTGCAGTTATTATAGGCAATTACTATGTACTAAACAGTTCTAGAACAATCGAGAATTGAAACATTGTTTATCGACTGAATGATTTGCGATGTGACAGTTAGATGCCGCTTCCTATCACTGTGACTGTATCAATGCATTGAAATATGATTGCTTGAAATTATTAAAATTTCAAATATCCTGCGGCACACCTGGGAACTAACCGTGGCGCCCCAGTGCATACTTTGGGATTCATTGGCCTAATGGATAAAACTATTGATTAAGCATATCTAGTAACCTGCCTGGCAGTCGTCAGTTCGATCAAGGGTAGTTAAAAAAAGAAATAGTCATATAATCTGGTTCAGTGGAAGAGACAAACAAATCACATTGCAAGAAAGAATTAACTAATATGATATATCCTCTGGCATGGACGGGAGAATGAGAACAATCTGCCCTGTGGATTGAATAAAGGGTTCAGTTCAAAATAGCAAGACGGTTAACTACAACAACAGACACCTGAAGAAGGACGGAGGGTACAAAAGCCGAAACTTTGTGACTATAACAACCGAGACGAGGACATGTCTGAGTGAATCAGTATATAATAATCTCAATTATAAAACAGATTTGTACATAGAGTGTGATTGTCATTAAATTGCTGCTTAAATCAATACTTTGAAAGTATTCAAAAGGTGCAATGTTTAAAAGAGGAAAGTCACTATATATTATTTAAAATGGGGTGATATAAGGTTAAAAAACTTCACAGTATTAACCAAACAAAGATCACCTGACTGTCTAGACTCCAATGAACAAAATTTGGAATCCTAATGGTTACTTAACCAAGAATATTTAGTGAATGAGTTTATCCAGTTTGACTTTTTTACAAACACTAGAAAACAAATGATGAGAAACTCATTTGTATCTGCTGACAAGAAGCATGTGAAGAAAAGTAAGAGTGAAATGCAAAGAAGTTAAAACGTTGCTTCCTGTTTTGCATGACACGTGAGGCAATGATTTTGTCTCTATTTCTCGAACAATCCATGTGAGTTCTTAAGGGGCTGAGATGCTAGCCCAACACCCAAGATGGACTGCTTTACAGGGCTAAAGGGATCCAACTGCCCTGCTATTTACCCATAGCTTGAGCAAAAAGTGGATTCATGCCTTTCCCAAGAGCATTACTGTGAAGTAAACACAAACTGTCCCATGCTGAATTTGAAGATTCCATTCTCCATGCCATTAACTCCCAAAGAAATTAATAACTTTTTTTAAAAAAAAACCCAATAAATTCTGGCTAATGATAACTGATCTACTAAAACATGATTATCTACCAGAAATTCATACATCTTTGCTTTACAAAGTATAATTATATACGTATATATGAATGTGTTACATGTAACACATACACATTCACTGGCACATGTGTAAAAACTTGTAACTCAGTCAAAACAACACAAGCAAAGATACAGCTGACACAGACATTTTGAAATGTCAAATATCACCCCTCCCCATTGTTCCTAGAAAACAGAGCCTCTTTCGTGTTTCCCATTCTGCTCTTGAAAAACCTTTCCCTTAGTCCCATCCCTGACAACATCCTTCCTGAATTGAGGCAGAGTAAACACTTGCTACTATCAGTGTAAACTATAGTCACAAATTCATTTGCTGCCTATGAAGGAAGCAAGTCAGTATCACAACAGGCTGCCCATTTTCTTTTTCAGTAGGCTCCAGTAAAATATCAAGAGATATTGTAGCTATTAGACAAGTGATCAAGTAGTAACATTTCCTATTAAAACCTAAAACTTGTTTTTACAACACAAAAGCTAGTCAACACGCATCTTTTGCTCTTAAAGTATATAAATTGAAATAAGTCTTAATTTACATGTGTATTATTAAAAATATAGTTTGTTTAATCACTTCTTTTAAGTATTTTGGTACTCTAATGTAAAATTTTATTTCTTTAAGATTATTTCAGGCTGAATGAGTCATGCGGATAACTGCAAAAGCTAAGATGATGATGATGATGATATTATATTAGTATTATTTTTTTAAATAATTATATTCATTATTTCCACTTACCCACTAATATATCTAACAACTTTTTACTGTGTCTTTTAGTTTCAAACGTTGCTTAAAATGTGCCATCTAAATGCCAAAAATATATTTTATTTTTTAAAATAAAAAGGAAATTGGGTAGTGAGTTTGGTGTGGGTGGATGGAGGGAGGTGCCAGAAAGAAAGAAAAAGAAGGAAAAAAACAAATGGACAAATGAGTATAAAGATTTTCCAGTGCTTGGTGTAATTTTGACATGGGAAGATGACTTCATGTCAGGCTAACCAAGTCAAGCAGATAACTGCAAAAGCTAAGTTGCACTTATTATTATTAATAATGATATCATTTCCGCTTACCCACTAATATATTTAACTTTGTACTGCGTCTTTTAGTTTCAAACGTTACATCTAGTCCCTTCTTATTATAACAATTCTACTGTCATGGGGTGATTCTTTAAAGGTATGATAAATGTGTTCAAATGCATAGTTTTGGCACCTGAAATCATATATTGCTTTATGAAGTCAGGAAACTATAAATATAAATAAATATGAATCCATATATTCTACTGAGACTTCAAATCAAAGTCCAAACAAAACAATAAAAAAGCAACGGTAAAAAAATGAAAAATCCAACCTGAAAGAAATTATGAACCAATTTAACAATTACCATCATAGCATTTCAGTAGTTACCAATAATTTTTTTAAAATAAACAAGATAATAATTGTCTAAAATCTTTGAAATACCACTTCATTTCAATATCAGAATTCTCTCACAACAAAAAAAAAATGGGTCATTTATGTAATACATATGAATTAATGATGGTCATACAAAAACCAACATGTTATAAATCAACATGTTGCACATACTGAAGTAAATGTTTTTTAAACTCATGTTTGGGCTTTTTTCCCCCCTTTGTATAATTTTTATGATTTCAAAACAATCTTTCCAAGAACAAAAATAGCAAAATACCTTAGTAATAACAAACCAGCAGCACCAGATATAATCCATTTCATATTATAGTCGGAGGTAGAATAATGAAAAACTTAAAGCAGTAACAGTAATGAGGTTGGGCAGAATAAATTACCAAATTATAATCAACAGTAAGACAATGTAGTTGACACCTGTATAAGAAAATCCAATCAGAAAAATTGGATAAACTAAAGACACAAAGGTCCCATGGAACTTCTCAGAATAACCTTATTCAAAGTCATGATTTAAGAAGGCTTGAAAGATATCTACATTTTCTCTAAAGCACTCTGTTTGGGTGGGTAGGAGAGAGAGTAAGCTGCCAAATATTTTCTTTTACTAACATTTTACACAAATTGAAATACTCACTTTGATGGTTATCAATACAAAAATTCAAAGCTCTAGTTTCAAAAACTGCTCTTTTAAAATTGTAGGAAAATATTTTAATTCCATGTATTTGTAATAAATTTCAAAAGTAATTAGGAAGGACTTTTATTATTTAACTTTAATAGTAATATTTTAGCTTAAATTCTAGAACATACTTTTATGTTCAGAAGGAAATTAAAAGATTTCGGAAAGAAGAAAGATTATTAATGATATATACTTTGCTAACAATAAAATCCACATTGCTGATAAAAACTTATCTCAATCATTAATTTAATACATTTTGACATGGGGTGATTTATTTATTCATACATTTTATACAAAATGTTTAGTTAATTTATTTTATATGCTACAGAAGAAGGTGACTGTTTTTAAAGTTTTAAACTGATAAATCTTAGAGAAATGTCCAGAATAAATCTTTTTATGTATTAAAAATTGATAAAAAGAAGCATATTGAGGAGCCCTAACTATGGTTGATATACTGCATATGATAGACTATAAGACAAATGGTTTACAAGTGTATTTGGAGGGCTACTGCTCATTGCAATTCATCCAAGCCTCATAACTGTCCATACTGAGCTTCAGTAGACGGACCCTTATTCATATTACCAGTGCATTGGATACAGTGTAATATTTGCATTTAAAAAGAATTAAATTGTTCATCTTATATACCGGCATATACAGTAGCCTTATTGTTACTATTTTCTAAACTTATACCTAAAATTATGTTTTAGAAGTAAGTGAAAATAACATTTTTTATATACAAATATAGATTATGACAACATCTATTTATTAAGTAGTTTTACGGTTCTAGACAATACATCAAGATTAAGAACATTTCTGTGTTCCACATAAGCCTTGGGCAAGTTTGCTTCCCACAAATTGCCTTCATGTCTAAAATTTCAAGAGGAAACATTTTCATGTCTTGTCTTACAAGACAATGTCAAGTAGTAGAGAGGGTGGTTGTTGGTTCTTACATTGGTAAAGCATTTGTTCATAAATGCCAATCCAATCAACAGTGAGGCTTAGGGAAATGGAAAACTCACCTGACTTTCGAAGTGCCAATATTCTGAATAGGGCCACAGTAGTCCTGACTTTTGTCAACATGTTGAAGCAGACTGGACAAAAAAAAGAAAAATTCATTCACATTAAAAAAAAAATCAAATGGATATTAATTATGATCTGTTTTTGCTAATCTTGAGTAGAGAGAATTCCAAGGAGCAATTGATTACTCACTTTGGCAAGTTGAATATATTTTATGTTTAAAGCCTCAACAGACTTAGGTTCATAAATCTTATTGTTTTTATAAGGTATTAATTTTGATGTTATTACAACTAATCACTATTTTCTCTTTAAACAAGTTTTATTAGAGTTTGAATCTTTTATTAATAAAAATATTTAAAAGAGTACTTATTTTTCATTAGAAATTATAAAAATAAAAGGCTCAAATTCTACTGCACATATTGAAATCACAGTCAATGTCATATCTTAAGAAGGGTTATGCAACACTAATTTGCGGTTCTTTTTTTTGTTGGGAAAAGTAAAGATGGCTTATATTAAAATCTTGCTTCTCTGAGCTGAATTCATCCCTGAATAAGGAAAAAATATTTTTTTTTGGTCACAAAAATTCAAAATTCTCCCCTTGGCCAGTGCTGCACCTTTTCCTGTCCATGAAAAATAATAAATTGGCTATCTAGGACAATACTTCTCCAATAATTTCTATTAAAAGTGCACTCATCCTTGAACCTTTTCCTCTAACCCCAACAGTTTTGGCTGCAAAGATAAACTATGAAAAGTATTCAAATGTGTCTTTCTTCAGTTTGTATTGGTCATTCTAATAAAAAATTATCCATTTATTTTATTATCACTTGTAAATTTTTTTTAAACCACCCAAAATAATATCAATGTAAAAACAAACTGAATGAACTTAAATGAACATGAATAACAATTTTACTTCAAGCAACATTCTTATCTTAAATCAATTAGAGCTGATAATCTCTTCTGCCTACTTTTTAAGAAATCTCAATTATTCCATTTGAAAAATGTCTAATCTTGCTCAGGTTTCCTGGACATAATGCAATTAGATACCTCTATCTAAAGTTGATTCTAGTAAGGAAAGTAAATCCTACATGTTAGTTATCTTGCAATCAGAAAAAAAAGAAATCTAATTATCTTTGATGCTGAGGACTCAACATCGTATGAAACAAACCACAATCAATAACAGGACGTTGAAAGGCAGAACTTTGAATTGTAATAAATTATTCACGCTTTAGTTGCAGAAGTGTTCTAAATCTTGAAGCAATCATGTCACCAAAATCAGCATGTCTACTGAACACAATTTCTGATTTGCATGTCTTTTTTAATGTATCTATGATGATATATCATTTTATTTATTTCCTACTACTTAGGACTGGGAAACCAAGATAATACTGTCTTTTAGAAGTTTTTTTTTTTTTTTAAACTAAAGTGACAGAAACAAGGGAAAAATTCCCTGACATCTACAAAAACATTAAATGGTGCTTTGATATTTAAGCACTGCCTCAAAACCACCCAAAAATTCAGTCTTTACTGCTAAATATTTCAAAGTGGTCGGTTACATTTTTAGTTATATACCAAATGGCGATGATAATTCTATCTTCATGGGGACTTGGAAAAATGTTGTTCACATACAAAAATATAAAAAATATATACCTCACCAACCTTGTTGGCAGAAGTAAATAGACATCTCCATTTTCAAACAAGAGTTTTATTCGACCAACTTAACAATTCAAGAATATTTTATGCAAACTTAAGTTGCCATTGGCAGATTTTAGAGTTTTTACACTTTCAAAATAGCAAATTTATCAGATCTGCTGTCTTCTATTGTTCGAAATCCAACCTGGTCATATTAAAAATATGAAGCAAATCTTTTCTAGAAGGTATTCTGGACATTTTACTTGTTTCATGGCCCAGACACACTTAATAGGATTCATGTCAGAAGACTGGCTTAGCCATGAGAGTCACTTAATAACTTTTTTAAAATGCTATTTCTTAAACTGTTTTTGTTGCATTGCAGAGCTCCATCTGCCTGTGAAGCAGTGCTGTTTTTGTTTGCATAAACATCAATGAATATTGGGAGAAGTTTCTCAAGCAGAATGGATTTGCATTTTTCTGAATTGCACTCCAGAAGCTTTGAACGACCAGTGCTCCAAATTGCTCTGCATACTATGACTAAAATCCGCCATGTTTGATAGTGGGCTCCAGGCAGCTCAAATGAAATTCTTGGCTTTCTGGCCAACAACTGAAAAGGTGTGTACTAAAGCTCCAAGGGATGTCCACCATCTCAATTACCCAAAGCCCCCCCCCCCTGCTGAATGATGAAAGGTTTAAGAAGTGGCTTTCTTCTGGCTGCCATCATTGAACCGATTCAGACACACAATCGGATACTGTTGTATATGCTGCCTTGCAATAGGGAATTGTTTTCAATTTCCCTTCTCATCACATGAAGATGGCTCCTGATCTGAACAAGATACAGTGGTTTCCTTTCCTTTATTAGTGAATTGTACATTCCCATGGTTCACAACTGCAAGTGGAATTATCAATTTTTATGCTATTTGTTGCTGGCTCATTTCATCATTGGATTGATCAGCAATATGCCTTCTTTTGAAAATTGCCAATATCCTGGAGTACAAGGCATTGTGAAATGATTGGACAGTTAATTATCTTACATTTTTATAGCAAATTGAGTAAATTTTCAATGTGTATATCTTTATTAAATAGCAAATCTGTGTAAAATATTGGTGTCTATTTACCTATGTCATATCTCTATACTTCTGAAACACACTATTACTTACTTCTTGTTGACCTTTATAGTTTCTTTATTGTTTTGTCTTTACTTTTTCAATACACATATCCTTAATCAGATCCTTCCTCTGAAGCAGATAATCACCATAAAAGAATGTAAGGAAGAAAACAGGAAAAACTGATGGAATCTTCCAAAGTGAAGATACAGAGTTCAAATTTGTGGGCTGTCGATTATGACACAGAAAAACTGGTAAAAGATGAATCTTCCAACCCGCTCTCATGAGAGAGAGATTAACTGAGAACTTCTACTGCAAACCAAATCATTTCAATTCAGATAACACATCTGCAGATAAAACCTTTTAGCCAACATCTTAAGCACCTACCCCCATTTCCCAAGATGAAGAATTAACTCCAAATGCAAGCACTATGTGAGATTTAAATATAAACACAGAAATAGACAGCAAGGAAGTGGTTTACTGTTAGTTCTTGTCAAGCAGAACAGGAAGGCAAAGGTAAACCGATAGAAATTGTTCACATTACACTGTCCAGCTTCTGTCAAAATAATAATGTTGTGAAAATATTTTCTATAGTTTTGAGAAGGGTCATTAGCATTCAAATAGTTCTTCAGACAATTGAACTCTGTGTTGTTTGTGTTGCTAACACAAAGTTTCGGCCGATCCATTCTTCGGCCTTCTTCATCATGTAATATCCGAATGTGATGGGGTAAACAGAAGTTTTTTAATTTAAAAAAACTTCAAAAATACCCTCACATTCAGATATTACACCTGAAGAAGGTCGAAAAATGGATCAGCCGAAACGTTGTATTAACAACACAAACAAGAACTATACATATCATAGACTTATTCTGTAAGTAATTCTTTTTCCCCCCAATTCCTGACAATTCCTTATTTCCTGATTTTCAATGCATAACTTACAAATTTTCTGACACAAATCTTATGCCAAAAATTGCAAAATTCAGTGTTTATGATCAATTCTTCCTATTGCCAGACATTCTTAATTTGTTATTGCAGAAAGTGGCAGAGGGGCGTTGTGATAACAGAAGCCGGAACCTGGTCTACGTATACCTGGTTCAAATACAGTCAGCATTTTCTTCTTTTTTTTTTTATACAGCTAGAATTTGCTGTCACAATATATGCGTCATCATTAGAGTGAATGGAAGTTTTGATGTACTTAATAAATCCTACCTGTGATATCAGTTTAGATAAACAGCTAGTGATCATGAGAACTATTTGAATAATGCTGTGGTTGCATTTTTAACTAAATTGTGAAATGTGCCATCATACTAGCTGTACTTATAAAACATTCTATATCAGGATCGGATTTCCAGACATTAATACTTCTCTAGCCCTTTAATGAAAAACCTTTTTTTGTTTTAACAAGCAAATATACATAAAATAATATTGTCTTTTTGCTATTGCTTACCTTTGGAATCAATCATTCAGTATAAAGACAGGCTAATCAGAAAAGAGTATACCTAATACTTTTTGCAGGATCAGTTACATATGATCATGGTTCATCTGACTACTTATGGCCTTCAAACAGCAACTGTAGAATATTAGATATTTAACTAATTTTTTGACACCTCTCATAAGTCTACTTTTTAAATACGGAAAATTGAATAATGTCATTTCCAAAGAAAAAATGCCCATTTATAATCATGAAATGAATTTACATGTCTTCCTGTTCATTAGATTTCCTTATAAAAACATAACAGACAACTCTTCCATGTGTCATAATTGCCACTTCTTTGCATATGGTTGCAAGGTATTGACTGAACTGTTCAAAATTAGTTGTAATTGTGTATCGAAAGATAAAAAATTAGCCAATTGCTCAAAAAGGAATAACGTGTATATAGAAAAGTGTTTATTTCAAGAGATGCTAGACATTAGAATTTCACTTTGAAAATGTATAACACGACTGTAACAGTCAACATGAATATTGAACATGAAACAGAATGCTATAATGTCCAGAATAAGTTTCAAAGAAATTGACTCTTCTACACATATAGAACACAGTATTGATAGTGTTATTTAAGAATGTTAGACAATTGTAGTGGTCATTCGTCAAGTTGAATGTCAGGAATGGTTTTGTTAAGAAGTTACAAAGTTCCAGAAAATTGGGAGATGAAGATGAGCTCAATTTGTAGTGCACAAGAATATAGATGTATTCTTACCTCAAGGGTAATATCATTACAAACAACAATCGATATAATTACTGTAATAGGATGTAATGAATAGGTTAGTAGCGGGTGGTTACATTAGAATTGTTCTTGTCTGCCATTTGGGGTGTAGAGGGTTGATTTGAGATAATGTCCTTTCCTGCATTAGTGGCATATAGCCACTGGGATAAATATGTTGTTTCATCTTGAACGCCTTTCCACCAACTGACAAGATATTGTGGTTCTTGGCGGGAAGACTTTGAACCTTTGAACATCTGACCTTCCCACTGAACAGTGATTAGTCAAAAGGGGAGTTTTGAATCGTGAGAGATTTTGCTTAAGACATAATACATGGCAATAGTAACAGCAGTTATCTGGCAACCAAAACACTCTGTTGTACAACAAGAACATTTTATCATTATCCATATAATCAGTAATTGTAACCTGTTTGGTATGCAGAGTTCTGATCAAAGTCTAAAATAATCCATGGAGGGTGGAAGGGAAGCATTTCTAGATCATTAAATTAAAACATGAGATGAAGATTTGTAAAAGGCAAAAAAGAATTTCCCACTTCTCAAACTATTTTGTTCAGTCACATCACCTATTCGTAAAAACTAAGTTTTATGATTACATGGTCAAATTAAGAATAATGCAAAAGTTTCCAGCATTTTTTATTTATTAAAGTTAATTAATTAATAATAACTAGTACATATATTTATTAATCAAAATATTTTTCTAGACTTTCAACAACCTTATGCCAATGTTTTCGGAAGTTTTTGAATTCCATCCTGATAAAAAGATTCTGGCTTTGACGCAATAAAGTTGTCAATGAAAATTTGAACATCAAAGATATCTTTAAATTTCTGACCGGATAAGGAATGCTGATTTGAACGAAACAAATGATAATCCAATGGTATCAAGTCTTGTGAATATGCCGCAGAAGGAAGAATTTCCCATCCCAACTCCATTATGGTTTTTTGGGGTTGACAAAGCAATGTGTGGACAAGCGTTGTCATGCAGCAATATGACTTTCTGGCTTCCCTATTCTGTAAATGGCCTTTTTTCTTCAATTGCAGTGCTCAACTTCAAAAGGGATGACTGTAATGCTCTGCAGTAACATTTTTACCAGGCTCCAGCAATTTGTGATAAAATATACTTTCATACTCCACCAAATACAGAGCAATAACTTTTTTCCAAAAAGGTTACGCTTAGCTGTAGATACAGCAGGCTGTCCTGGATTCACCCATGATTTTCGATGCTTCACATTATTGTAGTGAACCCACTTTCCATCTGCAGTAATAAATTCCACAAAAAAGATATTTTTTTCATGTCTGGCAAGAAGTGAAATACAGGTGGTGAAACTGTCCAATGCTTTCAGCTGACAATTAATGTAGAACCCATTTTCCTGCTTTTTGGGATTCAGACAATTTCAACATTGATTGAGTGGGGTCATCATCCAAAAGATCTTGCAAGTCATCACTTCCAAATTATTGTCGGTTACCGCCTCAGTGGTTTGTCCTCCAAGTCAAATTCACCTTTCTTGAACTTTGCAAACCATTCACAACATGTACTGCTTTCAACCAAACCATCTACAAAGGCTTCATCAATCATCCTCTTTGCTTCTGCTGGTGTCTTGCCCAACTTTAAAAGGAACATCATGCAGTGTCGCACATGTATCTTGTCCACTGCCATTCTCTTTTCTTTTCTCCCTCTCAATACAGGATAAATGAACACTGAATACAGAACATTTAAAACTGGTTTTCAAATGTGCAGTCTCTAGTTTCCAAAAGAGAGGATACTGGGAACTTTTGCACACATCTAATATGTTAAAGCAAGTGGAATTATTAACTGTACCATGGTTAAAATTTGAATCCAAACACTACTTTTTTTTATTGATTTTTGAAGTATTGAATTATATATGAACATTCATTAAAAAAAAATAATTCTAAACAGATTCATATTTTCAGGTCTGATAGTCAATTCAGTGAAATAATCATAAATATTAGATATGATTTTTGTTGAAGCTTTTTTAAAAACAAATCAAAGAAACCATAACAATAATTGGAGTGTTTTATGAAAATTAATAATTTTTCTGTAGGTTATCGAATCAACTTGGAAGAGATAAAGAAAATTATGAAAAAAAGACAATAGACTATAAAAATGAAAAATATGGAAAAATATTTTCAATTTCATTGTTCTAGATGTTATAAAAATTAAAATTTAAAAAAAAACAAAAAACACCTTAAAATTAATGTTTTTATGAACGTAGTTCTGTCTTGCGTATGTCTTCTGATTTACATGTTACGGCTGTTTAGGCCATTTTTAACATTTTAACTGTCCTTTAATCTTAAATGAAACAAAGATTTAGAATCATGGGTAGAATGGTTCAGGATAAAACCATGAAAATCATAGCATTAGCAAGATAAATTAGACAAAACAAAAAGGTAAATATGTCCTGAAGGGATAATTTATTGTAAGGCATTTCTAATGTCAAATAACAAACCAATAATTTACACAGTAATATTTTACTTATAAGAATTTAGCCACAAATGCTGTTATTGTCCCCACCAAAAAAAATTAAAAAATGAGAGATTTCCTAGACAGTACAGTTTAAAAACCAATTGTTTGAAACTCAGTTAAATAGTAAATTCCTGTAATAAACATTTAAATAGCTAGCTTATGATATCCTTCAAATAAGGATATCTAATAAAAATGTTATATCCTCAATCTGACCAAATGTCTAAGTTCCAAGGGGTAATTATAAAGCTAAATGACATTGACTGTGATGTTCAAAAGTTATAAAACATTTAGCAAAGAAAACGCATAAAACAAATAGTGCAACTTGTTCATGTACAATTATTTTATGATTATTTTGATGGCTAATGCCAAATCAGGTAACCTCTACCAGAATTTGCCCATTGAAACTGGACATAAACACACAGGCTGATTGTTATGTAATTTAAACTTAACTTCTGAACTCTAAGTCATTATTTTGATTCTTGGTTGTAATATTTTGTTCAAATGATACTTCATCTCTAACTAGTATACAGATCTATTAGATCTTAGATATTTTTTTCCCAATATTGTGTGAAGCTAATCGTTTTAATTATGAACTAATTCTACATTTTAATTTGAAAACATTTTGTTCCACAAACATGATCTTCATTAAGAAATTATCAAATACTCAAAAGTGTGAATCAGTTTAAGATGAATAAATAGTTAATAATTTACAACATTCGGATATCATCGATTGGGAAGTGCAAGCTTGAAAACTGATGTGAAGAGATCTTTTCCAATTCTGAATTCAATGTTTTCCTAAGATAAATCTTCTTTTACACTACCACTAAGCCAACATATGCATACAGAGTCCATATGATTAACTTCACACAAACTTATTGTATGTTTGTAGTTTACAACAAAAATCAAATAATTGTACATGTGTTTATTGCATCAAAACTGGAAAATCATAAAATGAAAACAAGATTTGGGCTTCAGAAATAAAATGAGTAAAAGCAATTAAAAGAAAAATGTCAAACAATAAAAGAATAACCAAGGAATAATAATTAACAATAATGAATCAGTGCATCACAAAATATACAAATACAACAACATGCTTTTACACTTTGGTGAGGAAATTGTCAAAAACTAGTTTTTGTAAGAATTGGCATTTTAGCTGTTTAATGTAGTAATCATATAAAACAATTTTGAAATTTTGTGTTGCAAAGTGGCCATTTTTATGATTTCTGACATTCTTGATGTACAAAAAAAATGAAAAGAACCATTTCATCAATTTATTAATGACACTGAGTATTTTGGAGATAAGTACATACAACAGTTTCTAATTTGATAATGAGTATTTCAGCCTCATATTGCTTTTAAAGTTGCTTGCCTTAATTTAATAAATCTTTTTAATTATAAATTATTTGCAGTAAATTGATTTTAGTCAATATGGTAATATCATATCTTTTCTGCAATTCATTAATAAAAACAAATTTAAAAACAGCAATACCATAGAAAGATTAGAATGTATTTGACAAAGACACAAAAGGGTTAAAAACATACAAAAACAAAACATTTTGACAATATCTACCAAAATAAAAACCGAAAACAGATTTTTTAAATGCATCTATCATGCACAACAGATCAAATACAATCTTAGAATTTGTTAAGTATATTATCTAGAGCAGTGTTATTGTTAGGTCAAGTAAGGATTCTTTAAACATTTGTTCTTCATAAATGCATGCCAAGCAAACCTTATATGAAAACAAGAAGATCTAAGAGGCAAGTGTTATCTTTTGGGTGAGAGAAAGGAGTTATTTTCAACAATTAGTGCTACCACTGGTCTGATTAAAAAGGCAATGTAAGTGTTATATTATGTGCTAACAAATATCTGTATGTAAATCTCTTTAACTAATTATCGAATACAATAATCCCAATGTTCAAAAAGACCATCATTTAACTCTCTACTAATTATATCTTATTATAATTCACCAAATTTCCATCTGTATGTGACAGCCTACCACAAAAACTACTCGATATGACTCCATGAAATTTTCTGTGGGTAATCCTGTGAGCCTTAGGTTTTTTGCAAGTTAGTTTTTGAAAATCGAACCCCAAATATGTTTTTGGGGATGGAGTTTGATGTTCAATGCAAATTCATGCTTTCTTTGGTACTCAGTTTATAGCAAAATCTGCCTGCCTGCTGCCTACATGTTGACAGCCACAGAGCGGGTAGGGCGGTACATTGTTAGAGAGGGATTGAGAGTGAAAGGGTGATATCTCACTAACAGACTGGACAGGGGCTGAGAGAGAAAGAAAAGCTTTTGTTTATTTCTTTTTTCCGATATCTTTAAAAAAATCTAGATGTCAATGGGTAATGTTATAGATATTTTTGCTTATACAGGATTTTAAAAACTGTTTACCGTAAAAAGGCTACTTCCTTTTAACTTTACATTGTTTCTTCTTTGACTTAAAGTAGAATTATTTTCATCGTCTCTTCACTGTCGTTTTAATTAACTTTTGAGGCGCATCCATATATTTTCTATATTCTTATATAATGATAAAATAAAATAAAAATTCTTTCTTTAAAATAAATTATATAATTAAAATAAATTACATTGTTTCTTCTTATACTGAAAATAAATTGTTTTCTGTTATGCAATGATTGTTTGTTTCGCCACGCTTCTTATAATTAAATCATTTAAAAAAAACATAATCGTAACCTCCCCCACAACCATCAAAAAAAAACATTTACCGGAAATTTTCATCTTTCTATTTGATTGATTCTTTTTTTTTTTTTTTTGACAGCGGTTAAACGGGCAGGTATTTAGTCTAGTGTGCTTAAAACATCATTCTTTTTCAAAATCATCATTCTTTTTATCACTGACATCACAGAATATCATTAGACTTATTTTCCTAACAATGGTATTTACTAAGTTTTACAGGGCATCCAGTGAGGATCGAAGTATTAATTTTCTGCTAGATGAGCTAACCATTACTGCATGGTGAGCTGCCCTAAAATGTCATATTTGCCAATGAGGTTAGGAAGATCGTGTTCTACCATTCATTGTACATTAACCTTCAAGTGAGGTGGGCCTACCGGCCTTGGAAATCAGCATTATAAATTCTGAAATTAACTAACCCACCAAACAGGCCAATGATTTATTTTTGTGGTAATACTTATTCATAATGTAGCAATAATGACAAGAGTATTGAATAGGAATTCATGAGATCTAGTGTTTAATCCTCAACACAAGAGAAGGAAACCAGGATAGGCAAGACTACCAAGTCCACTTCTAAGTTGGCTTTAATGCCCAAAGCTATATTGAGGGCTTAGAGAGAAGATGAGTTGTGAAAGAAGGGGAAATGAGCAAGAGATATCTCAAGGTGGATAATACATCAGCCTTTGGATTAGTTTTGTTGAGGTCAATGAAATGGACTATGCAGGTGAAGCATTAACTACTTTTCTTGTAAAGGCAAAATTAAAATGCAATATTAAAGTATACAGTTTTCCTTTAAAATCATTAATCTTCAAGTAAACATTAAAAAAATACCACCTTTTCTTGATTAAAACATAGCATTTATAATAATGTTCCTATAATTAAAGAGATAATGATTAACAAAAGTGTAACAATGGTGCCAATCACGAGATCAAACCGGGGGACCTCTGCCCAGCCACAGCTGAAGAGACTGTGTGACGGTGCTGTTGGACATCCAGGCTTCATGCTCATGTTTTGCTGCAGAAGCCACTTTGCATATGGGCACTTAAATCATTTTAGAGTGTGATATAAGTGGCAGATTATTAGAAGTGGGACGATTTTGGTTTTGACTGCGGTCAGAAAAACATTGTTGGTATATAGTGATTCGAGAGAAGAGAGGTCTTTTTCCGGTGTCGTGCAGGGAGAAGTTCCCTCTGAAGAGGTGTCGTGTGATAGACACTGTGAGAATGTGTGCCTTGCAGTTCTCCAGTTTTAAAGATATCTTAATAGAAAATAATAGAAATCATGTAGTGTGATTCCTAAACAAAGAGACTGTTGTAGAATTGGTCTAGTTTTGAGCCAAGGAACCACTCCCAAAACTTTGAGTAAGTTTTCTTTTTATACCCTCGATATAGTTTTGTTAAAATTAGCAATATCTCTATTATATAAATCTTTACAGTAGTAAAGTGCATGGTTTAAAAAAAAACACTAAAATTATATTTTCTAGTTTGAGGTGAATCTTATATATTATTATATATCAATATAAAATTCCTAGAAAAATTGTGACACTTTATAAATATTTACAATGATCAAAATTGCATAAATAAGTTTAACACCAAATACAGGCACAGATGAAAGCCTATTCTATATCACATTACTCAATGATAACCAGCCATAATATGAGAACAGGGGAAAAAATCCCAACTCATAAGCAAATACCTTATTCTTCAGCCAATCAACAGGTGAGAGAGAGATCAGAAACAGTGATCAGATGAACTCAAAACTTAAGCAAAGCAACTAGTGATCAAGTTGACTTTGGATAGAATCAATTATATAAGGAGAAGAAGAAAAGGAAATGACAGGCAAGAAACTCCTTTTATGTCTATGTGCCATCAAGAAAGAGGATGAGAGGCAGCAGGTAACTTCAGATCATAGAGATAAGCACCTTGTAGACCCTTTTTAAGTAGCAACCACAAGCAGCGGGGATTTTAGGATCGACCAGGAGCTAGTTATCAAGAAACGATTCATCATTTTTTCTTCAAGGCAATGGCTTTCACTCTTTGCCAATCACCACATCTGCACACACACACATATATATACATATACATACACACACACACCAAAGCATGCGTATTCAATTCTTTACACACAGGAAAATTTTCTACTTTTTGAGAATTTATAGTCATATGTTGACTTACACCTGACCGACTTACATCCAATCAGATACATCCTCATAAGAGCTTAAAACACATTAACTGGGTTGATGGGAATTTCAGTCATTGCAGTTCTATGGCTCAACTGAGAATGACGAAAATTTCTGTCATGTTATTGTTAGCTTGCTAAAAAGAATGTAGTGTATATGTCATGTTTGTTTCAAGCTATCCAGACAGGGAAGGTAAAAGAGCAGACACCATGCTGGGTTGAGCTAATGACTTAGTGAAAGAAATGTAATGGATGACATTTGTTCTTTTCTCTTCAGAAAGTCAAGGAAGGCGTATGTACAATATAGAGGTTTACATGTGTCATCTTATGTTGTGCAGTGCATATAGTTCACTTCACCCTATAATGATCGACTTACGCCCAGATCGCGTTGTGTCCATACGACCAGAATATAACCTGGATGCAAGTAGACACATGGCTGTACTCTGCTTGGGGAGGAGCAGTACACAATGACAAACAACTATATGGGAGTCTTTCATTATTTGATGATAGCAACTACCTGTTATATGGAGGTAAAGATGTTTTCAATTTGGTAAATGAATTTGGTTACACTTGGCAATTATAAGGAGAGATGGATGACTAGCAAAACAAACTGATTCCTGTGAACTGCTACTTTTTACTTATAATACCCCATGAGTGTAAATTGTAAGGACCATGAAGCCAGATACTTAACCAACATTACTTGAGATGGCAGGACATCTGAAAAGGGTTTACTAGTATTTAAGTTAAACTAAAATTACGAGGATACATCAATAAATCCGCAGCCTGACATATAGTTATTAGCAGAATTTTTATCTAAAAGTTTCACTGTATAATGTTTGATCTATGTGATTAATATTCACCACTGAATTAAGTGCATTGACAAGGAATGAGAGAATGTTGAAAAATATATATCTGTTGTGTAAAATAAATGCTTTTTTAGCATTAGGCTACAGACTTATTAATGTACCTACATATGTAGCTGGGGTAAGGTTCAAAAATGTACCTACATATGTAGCTGAGGTGAGATTCAAAAATGTACCTACATATGTAGCTGAGGTGAGATTCAAAAATGTACCTACATATGTAGCTGAGCTGAGGTTCAATTTTATTAATATTATTTACAATGAATTAAGATTATCCTACTTTGTGCTTCTAAGCCTACTTCAAATAATGGTTTGATTTTAATGAACAACTCTGTACTATTGTCACCTATGTGACATGCACTTAAACCAAATCAAAAATTAGTTTGACACATAGTTGCAGATTTGGTTCAATTGTCTGAGAAACAGTCTAGTAATTAAGAGGTTTTGAATTTCTGTACAAGGTTGGGGATATCCAATGTTGTAATTTTATCAATGAGAAATAAATCTTAATTTAAGACTAGGTCAGAAGTTTCTTTCTGCAAATGATCTGTTCAATATTTATAAAATTTGTGGTTTCTGCCTGGTTGAATAAATTCATAGTAGATATAAATAAGAATGTTTAACTTACAAAATAGTACTAAGAGTTGAATTCCGATGAATGTTAGAATTCTTGGGATTCTTTAGTAATCAGTTTAACAAATACTGCATAATTACAGTCCTCGATTTTGTAGACACAACAGCCAGTAGCCTTGGCTAATAACAGTTTGTTCACTAAATTTCATTGTTTTTCCTTCTGTTGTTTTTTAAAATTCCATATAAGGTTAAAGAAGCAAGAAAACCAATTAGAAATGATTAAAGAGGGTCTGTTTAATTAAACCAATTGAGAAAAGTCTAAATAATAACACACAAAAAACAAAAAGATGTAAAAGATTTTTAGATAGTTGAAAAATTCCAGCCTTTGAAATTGGCAAACAATCAAATCTGAAACAGAGAGGGAGAGTGTAAAAAAAATGTAATATTGTAAAATCTCTAAGCCAAGGGCCATTCCATTTCTCTCAATGGAAACACATTTCTATTTCTCCCATGAATGGTTTTTGTTCATTCTCCTTGGGGAGCACAGGGCTGCAACCATTCATCAGTAGCAATTAGGTCTTAGGGGTGGAGTTGCTAGCCCTACAATTTCTCCCATAGATGATTTTTAAATATTGTTGTCACATGTAAGAAAATGAAAAGAAATAAGGTAATTATGTGGTTATTATTTTGCTATGTTAATTGATTTCTTTCTTCAACTTATATGAAAAAAAAGAAAGAAAAAACAGCTTATGATTGATCTGCTTTTTCTTTTCACAAATTGTAAACTGAAACACAATTTTTTCCTGATGAATATACTCCTTTGTTCATATTTATATTTGTGTGAAGAGTATGACTAAGAGTTCTGGCATCTTGACACCTATAGGTCATTTGTACCATTTGCTGCCAACAAATATATGCTAAACAAGAACATTGTTTCTTTTGTCACTCTTGCAAATCTTCAAATACAGGAAATATATTCTCGAGCATGAGTGTATAGGAACTCTTTGGTTTTGGGATGCAAAGGGCTTGATTTGCTCAAAAATTTACACTGTTATGCCTGAATTTTCCCAGCTTGTATGCCTATGTTCGTGAGAATATGTTCATGGACAAGTAAATACCAGGATCATATTCAAATACACTTGTAATCCTACAGCATGATTATAAACACTATTTTATATCTTTCAGTTTTAGATAATCACTTCTTTTAGAAGGAAAAAAAAGAAAATATTATAGATGAATTATTATATTTAACCTAATATATCAAACTGACAAAATCTGGATTTTCAAACGACCATTATATTTTATACACTGATTTAATCGAACTGATGTCTTCATCTTGGTTGTTATAGTCATAATGTTTTGAACAGTGTACTCTCCGGCCTTCTTCAGATGCCTGTTGTATTCGGTAACATTCTGGGAATCTTGAACCAAATCCTCTGTTCAATCCACTGGGATGGATTGTTTTCATTCTACTGTCCATGCTAGAGGATATCTCATCTTAGTTAATTGGTCCTTGTGATGCCACTAGGCTCTGATAACCTCCTCAGTTGGTCTAGCATAGAATTGAACACCATATGAGAACCTTTGATTAGGAAAGAACAGATATTAGGTTTAAGGCTCCAAAATTCCAACATCTGATTGTTGTATTGGACAATGGCCTAGTAGATATAAGCGTCAGTTAAGTGTATGCAGTTTACTTAGTGCTCGCGATTTCATTCCTTGGCTTAGGTAGTGAAATTCATATACTCTGATTCATTGGAAGAATGAATTAACTAATACAACACATCCTCTGAGAACAATCTTGAACTGAATAAAAGGTTTGGGAGTTCAAAATTCACAATGACCAAAACGTGACTATAACAAACAAGATGAGGATACCAGTTCAAATAAATTAGTGTATAATAACGATCTCAGAAATTCGGACAGAGATCATTATATTTAAACCACATCTTCTGTAACTTATATCTATAGACAATCCAACCAAAAACATTATTTTAACACCTACACTAAAAAGATAGAATTGATCTTTTTTTATCAAAATATATTGACAAAGAATAAATTAGTACACAAAATGGATAAATGGGTATCTTAAATCAAGTATAATCATGGTTGTGACCATAAAGCTTAACCTTTTAAATTTTTTTTATTAGGTTTAAAAAAGTCTACACCGATTTAAAACATCAAGAAAAGCTTCTCTCTATAATGAAAAACAAAAATGGAGAGTTTTTCTTTTCTTTTTCTTTCAAATGACTCATTACCTTTAAGGTTTATCAGCCAACTGTCTACAAAATCAAATGGGGATAAAGGATTTTCATTAAAGCTCAGTTAAATAAGTAGTTATATAAGCTGAAGTTTTTAACAATTTTAGAGAGCCAAAGCTAACATAAGTTCCGATTCATTTTACAGACAGCATCATAAATATAAAATAAATTACAAGTGCTGAGTGGTGGCTATGGTGTAATCCTTACATTGATAAACTAGTGTTAATGTCAACACAGAATTACAGATGTTACATAATAACCATTGATTGACCGAGAGTGTTTATTAATTTCAGTCAACCTCAAGATTCTCCAAAAATTCTAATTGCTTTACAATGTTTTCACAAGGTCCAAAGAATAAAAATTAACAAACTACAAAGAAGTGAATTAATGAGGAATTATTCTTAGTGTGTGGATAATACACATCTCTTTAACTATCAAAATGGAATAAATTACAAATGGTTAAAATAAGTCAAAGTCTGTTACATACTACTTTTAAATATATTTATACAGTTCAATTTGTGGCCAGACTTACAAACCTCTGTCACTTGCAACAAACCACAAAGTTGCATTTAAGCAATTTTGGCTGTCTAATTATAAAGTTTAATTTCTATCATTATTTCTTCAAAAGAAGGGCTGAAAGGATTTTAGGTTTTGCTTTTAGCTTCTAAGCTACTCAATAAACAATTTAGTAGGCAGGATCTGATCAACCAATTATTGTCCTCAGTATAGAACAGCATTCCCATGCAATTATAATAGATTTCCAAGTTCAAGTAATTTCAGTCCTAAGTATAAAATATCATTTAAAAGTCTGTTTAATACAAGCATGAAACATTTTAAAGACTTTTATAAACAAAAAAATAACACTGACTCAAATTAGAAATGCCATATAACGATGTCTCATTGGCTAATGTATGGAAAATCTACTTGTTCAGAAAATAATTTTGAAGCTGTCCTAATGTTATCCTAATCTTAGTTAATATGTAAAAATTCTAATTTGAAATTTAATAACTATTTCCTAGCTAAAAATCTAAACAGAATTGTCATAATTACTTCTAAAAATCTAATATATTCAAAAGTACAATATGTAGAAAGTTACCCTCTTCATCTCTCTCCTACACACCAATCTCCTGTACATCCCAACAACTCAGCCTAACATACCATCATCGCTATTCTTTTAGTCTGGGAACACTCAAAAATCTTTTCTCCATATAGATTAATAGTAATTGCTTCTTCGGCTTACAAAAGGTTTTTATAGGGACCCTCTACTTTTGGATAGCAGGAGAAACCTATACTAATTTATGTTCTTGCGCAGTCAGTTCAAAAAGGAAAAAGTTCATTCAACCATCTTTCCTGCCTGAGTTTAGCAAACGTTTGAAAGTTTCATTTTTATTTGCTTCTCTTTAAAACATCAAGAAAAGCTTTTTCATTTCAGCCATTTGTAAAAGTGATAAGAGAAACATAGTGCAGAAATAAATGCTATTATCCTAATGCTAAAGTTAAATCTATCCATGGTGCAAATCATACAGAATTATTTTACACGTTTGCTTTTAAGTGTGAAGGACAGAAGAATGTTCAAAATAGAAAGAGAAAAAGAATTAAAAAAAGAAAAGGTTAACAAAAAAAAAAGTGGCTAAAGGAACAACACCAACACCAAAAGAAATGGAAGAAGTAAGAATTGCATTTAGCATGTCAGCTGGGCTTGACTTTTACATCTCTTAAATGTTTGAATCCATCTTGCTAGTACATTTCTTCCTCTTGCAGGTGGAATCAGAATATTCCAATACAGCTCAAGTAATTTTACAGAATGGTAAAAAAAAGAAATCACAAAGCTGCAGGAATGGCAGGAAAAACAATACAGGTAATATCAATTTCAGATTTTCAAATCAATCTCATATTTTAAAGATCAATTTATTCAGGTCAGGTCTCTAAGAGCACCTCACATGTTCAATAATTTTACAACCTGGCAGAGTCCGTTTCTCCACTATGGGTACAATGTGCTCCTCTTGATTACAATAAAAATAGCAATTTGCTAGGTAGATGCTATCCCGAAGTTCCAGCTGTACCGATTTTTAAATCATGGTTATTCTCTAGTTCCACCTCCTTTTAGATGACTTGTAGTTACAGATATGGTACAAAGAGTTAATTCATAAACTTGGTTTCCATTTCAAGTATCCAGTTACGACTTGTTTTTATTTTTAGATGTGGAACCTACCCAGCGTTTGATCTTATTTTTAAACTTTCCAGCCCATGTGAAGGTGGTTGTAAACAAGTTTCATTTACTGGCACCAAAAATTGCATTCCATACTCGAGGCTTTCAGCATAATGCAGTAACCATTCCCCCATTATTTGCTATGCAATTTTGGTGCAGATGATAATTGATGGGTAAAGTAGTTTCCAATTGGGGTAGAAATTTTTTGTTTAGCTTTGCATAAGTGCCTTGAATTTTAGGCTCTAAATCAAAATAAAGATACTTCTTTTACTAAATAAAAACAATTTTCAACAAAAATTTACTCAGAAAAGAAAATTTGTATGAAAATAGACCTTATAAAGTAGGAAGAAGTATTCATTACATTTCTCCATATAACAGATGAATTAGTGAAGCTAAAAGAATTGATAATCAATAATCTTATTCTAGAGGCTCACTTTGGTAACACGTTCAATCCATATAACAAAGCTCATACCACCTCTTTTTGCCTTTTCACAAATAATCTTATACACAAAGTCAATTTTCTATACTGCTCGTTATTAAGGAAGTAATTATAATTAACATTAAAAATCTTTACAGATTATTCCACTTATCAAACAATGTTCTTAAGTGACCAACTCAAAATCAATACTGTAGTCTTGTACATACAAAGTAAATGTGGGAAAATGACAATATTGTGTTGATGGTACAGAATATATTCATATCTTAGATTAACTCAATGTCATAAACCGCCTGATACTGCTGCTCCTAATTTACAGTGGAACTCTTCAGTGGCAGTAATAAAGTTTCTTATAATTATTATGACAAAATAAAAAAATAAATTTTTTAAATTACGTGGAAGAGAGGTAACTTTGATCCGTGGTTACTCCCCTTGATATCTAAATTTTCTTATATGAAATTAAGAGGGGGTGGGGGGTGGATTGTATTCCAAGTTGCCATGACTGATATCACGCTGACACTGGGGCAAACTGGTCGTTGGTCACAGGACGAATCCTGTACAAAGCACTCAGGATGAATCCTGAGCATCCAGGACAAATCCCAGGCACGTGTGATCAACTTCTCAGCCAGAAGGCTTTGAAATCCTGTGTAACCTCTCAGGACAAGTTGTAGAATGAGCTGGCAGGCCTTATCGGAAGTGGTAGGGGAAAGGAGGAGAAGTGGTCTGCAGACATACACACACCAGAAGTTTGGCCGCAGACCACTTTCGATAGGGTGACCACACAGGACGACCATACCGTTTCTCCAGATACCTTTGAAAACGTCGCGATTTTGGACGAAACATGTAATAAATAATTATTTCAAATAATTTTGAGTCTCCACATTGTCTTTTCCTATATTTTTCTTTATTAATAACTTTGTTTTTTCCTTTCTCTGAAATGGTGAGCTTGCAGATGGCCATGTTGATTGATAGGATTCTTGAATAAATACGTTTGGGGACTAGATTCAAATATGCTAAATTGGCATAAGATCATTTGTCCAATTAGTATTGTTCAAACCAACAAACATAAATAAATTATAGCAGACACCGGAGATGAACTGTCCTATCAGCTAATTTAACTCACAACAAATTGACCAGCGTCTAATTTACCTGCAACGATTTTATCGACGACAAATTGTCCTAGTAACTAAAGAAAACAACCTCTCTAGGACAAGACCGTTGACTACAAGACGGAGACAATTCTAATTGGGTAAATTTAGCAAATTACTCTAGTAGACTACAAATATAGGTATCTAGGATTTTTCAAGGTAAATAATAATTAGATCAAACCAAGACCGATCTGCATTTGCAGATATGGCTCAAAGATAGAATAAGGAACTGAAGGATGTGTGTTAGAGATTCCATCTTGCTTGTCAAATTAGTAAAGCTCATTACTATACACTCTCATAAACGAAAAACTCACCCACTATACTCAAAAATGTCTCAAAGCTTATTTTTGCCTAATTTTCTAATTATTGTGATTTCTGTGTGAAGCAGGAGCACTTTTCAAAAGTATATTGCTCAATGGAGTTTCTATACAAGAAATTTAACTTTTGAATCTTAGTACACTAAAACAGAGAAAAAGTCATTTACTTTTAAGTATGGTGAGATAAATTCAAGAATAAAACTCTACTTTCTAATTGTTGTATGTTTATCCAATCAATGAATACCAATGGTTTTATACTTGAATAAGTGCACATTTAAGAAATCCATACAGCATAAACAAAAAACTACAGCTTCACCTGCTGTGAAGAGTAAGAAACACTAACTTTGGAGTGAAAAAATGGGATAGCAAGTTCATTGTGTTTTACCATATGAAAAAAATATTATTGCAAAATTTAATGCTTAAATTAGTTATGAGAAGAGATGGAGACTAAAAGGAAAAAAAAAGAATTTCTGAGATAACAGATTTGTTTTGTACTTTAAAAGATTTTGCTCAATTTATATAGGTAAAAAACAGTTTGATATTTTAATAGTAGTAAAGCCTGTACATTCCATGGTTTAATTAGAAACAACCACCAAGGATTAAAGATCAATTTGACATTTGTAATGATATATATATATATATTATATATACACACACACAATGCTTAGTTACATATATACAATACAACAAAATATATCGAGTAAATTAAATCAATAAATGGAACTACTGAAAAGAATATTTTCCTCCTTTATAACTTCCTGATAAACAATATTTTTTATAAAAGTAATTCCTCTTTTAGTGCTCTGGCTTTCTTCATATCAAATTTTGGGGTGCAGATGAAGTAATTCTTTAAAAAAAAGATTTCTTCTTATAAATACATATATAAATATAAATAAATATATTTAAAAGAATTGTTTCTTAAAATAAAAAAAATCTTTTGTAATATAATTAAAAATTAAGAATAGATTTAGGTGTATCTATCCTTTGGTAGAAGATATCACCAATGGTTTTAACAGCTGAAAACAGCATGGCGACCTATTTCGAACTTATGCTAAAAAAGCACTTAAAATTTTAAATAAAGTAAAAATTTCTGGATTAAATTTTCTTTAAAATGTGTTTGTTAGTAACTCTAATTAAAAATTTACCATCATTCTTACTTTGTGAATACAAATGCTTTCACCGTCTTCATTTGTAAACAAAACAAAATACTTTTTATTCTTCTGCACATTTTTTTTCTCTCTCTTCCTACCTACTCTCTTATTGACTATTGTTTGTAACAATCAGCAGTCAGATTTCTTCTTTCCACTCTCTGTACAGTTTGATCCAACAGCATGACATGGGAAATAGTGATGGTAGTGGTTACGCATATTGATAAAAATGATAAAAGAAAGATGGGTGGGAGGTTAAAAGAATGTCAATACTGATAATAACAACGAATTTTTAAAATTCTTTTTCAAATATCCAGAAGTCCGAAATGTAATTTAATGGTATGGAATAACTACATTTTGAGTTACAGCACATCTTTACAATTCCTTGCACAGAAAACAATAAATTTAAATCTAGAATATAATATAAAAGAACTGTAATATTCATTAACTTGGTTAAAATTTTATATTCTGAAATACAAATGCTAGAATAAATGTAATGATCCTACAAAATCAAAATGTAATTTTCCTAACATTTATCTGGTATTTCTTAAAAACATTAAGTAAAGAAAAGAACAGGTCTGGTTAGCCACTCAATAGAAACTGTCATGTGACCAATGTCTTTTAGCAGCATGCCATGTTGGTGGTGATCAATTAAAGAATTGGAAAAAGAGGTGATCAATGAAAAGAATCATTTCTCTCACCTGTTCTTGGGCAATGACTAAAAAAGTCTGAATTTTCAAAAAATAAGAGTGAATGCTGCTGGACACAAACTAAGGTTCCAATTTAGCATACACCTACACATACATACATAGCCAGCCAGTGACAGTTTTGGTTGACGGTTTCTAATAGACTTAACTTTTAAACAATAAATTTCTTTAGGTAATATAGTGTACAAAATAAGTCATAATCTGTCTAATCTAATTAACCAATGATATTATCTACTGATACTAAAATATTTTTCAACTTTCAGCTAGATCTCCAGTTGCTTTCTCCAAAATTGGTTGACATTTTATAAAACAAACTAAACTAAAATGAGATACGGTCAACTCAATACATAAAAGACAACTAAAACTGCAAAATTACCGGTTTAACTGACCTACTGTATATTAATTCTTCTTCTCATAAATCTTTCTTCTACCTTCAACTTTGACATTCTAACCCGAGATAATCACTGTCTTTGAAAATGGTCATTACACTGATTTAATAATCACTGTTTCATATTGAATGCTCCCCAAATTTGCCATGAACACAAAAGAAACACTTAGATTCAGATATCTCCAATTCATTTAATAAACTTCTGTAGAAGGAGGAAGGTTAGCTCTATTCAATGCTATATCAGCAAAAAATATGTTCTAATAAATCCTATAAAATGCAGCTGCTATACAATAAACTTGAGGAATAAAAACAGCATGGTTTTGTCATTTTTATTGGAAGCCCCAAATTATTAGGTTATCTACAAAGTTATTTCAAAATGGTTTATAAGCAAAGAGTTAACCGTTTCGACAGCAGCTGAAACCTGTTTTTTTTTTATTTAATACAAAATCTGTCTTCTACAAGAAAAATCCACAAACCTATGTCTTACAAAAACAAAAATTGCCACTCTAATTTATCAACCCTGTACCAAATAATCTTAAATATGAAATCTGTAACAAAAACAGGTACAGATTGAAATGTAAAAGCGTTAATGTGACAAAAAGGTTATATTCAGAGCTGTCCTGATCTTTTTTACAAAAGGCCTGCATATCCATATCAAAGATACACTTGTCCTCAATCCCAGAAATAATCGGCATATACAAAAATAAGTTACTGGTTAAACTTTATCAATCATATATATATAGTTGTCATAAGTATGCATCAATATATTAATAGACCTCTGTTTCCAACCGAAGAAGGCTCAATACGTTAGTAGAGCAAATATTGTAGAAAAATATTTAAATTGGTTCATAACAACCTGTACAGTGGGTATGAACCAATAAAATATCTACTATATATATATATATACACACACATCTGCAAAGATAAATTATTGCATGTGTGTATGTGTGGATATACCAAGGCTAAAGTAAATTCCTAAAGTGTCAAAAGATAAATATGTGAAACTAATCATTTTTCAGAAACTGATATTTGAGATTATAGTGTCAGCAAGACATTTTGTAGATTTATTTATCATTCCCATGGATATATAAATATCTTTTTGAAAAGAAATATTTAAGCGAAAAGATGAATGGTAAGAATATAAAAAAAGACGGATATATGTAAACATTACTGACAACACAATAACAAAGGCATGAGCAGCATTTACATCAAGAAGAGAGATTTAGTTCATTCTTAACAGAACACCATATACCATACCAAAAGTATTTGTGTATATTGTGTCCATATAGAGTATGAATGAATGGCTTGGCTTGGCTGTGTATGGAATAACCTTCCAGCCTGAGCAGTGAAGTTTTAAGCTGAAGTGTGACTTGAATATAGAGTATACACATAATGTGTATCTGTAGATTTGTGTTAATGGCATAATGGGTATATTCATTAATGTGAATGTGCTTATGTATGAATATGATTGTATGATAGATGGTTTTTATTAAAGTGCACATGTTGATTTGTGCAGAAGTATGTGCATATACAATACATAAAATGACAGCATAAGACAGACGACAGAGACCCACTAAAGTACACTGAATGAAAAATGAAAAAATGAAAAAAAAAAAAAAATATGAAAATGGGCGGTGAAAAAGATGAAATTTAAAAAAAAAAAAGATAAGTATTTTGAATTCTTGACATGCTATAAATAAATAACTGGCTTTCTTTAGTAATAAAAGCCAATATAAGCACAAGAATACAAACATATCTAATATGGGGCTGCATGTACAGAAATAAAAACAACAAGTGAGAAAAAAATTAATCAATGCACACAATTTTATGATGCCAAGACAAGGAGGAAGAGGAGAAAAGTTATGAGAACATCTCTACCAGACTAAAGGCACATTCTTACATGATAGTCTTTCAAGATTATCTGCTAATGATCCCTATGGTAATTATAATTAGCAAGAATCAACCAAGTTACAATCTGTAATTGAAGTCATTATGAATTCAATCAAGTATGATGATCATATGTTAGTAATTAAGTTTTAAATATTCTCTTGGCTGAGATGCATCATTGCATCCAGTGATATATACTGACAAAGTTTCCAATTCAAGCAAAGGTGCTTTAAGAATATCATTCTAACAATCTATAAGTCACCATATGTTTAATTATTTACTATGTTTAACTTGAGCTCTCAAGACAACCATGGTTATTGAGTTCAATTCAACATGACAATGAAAAAGGCCTCATTGCAAATGGTTTTCAGTTTATTGAAAGAGCAACATTATGGCTACAGCAAAATCTCAAAGAATGGACGGTTTCAATCCATTCTGTTCTTCAATGAAAAGAAAATGTCACCTTTTTTTACAAAATATTTGAAGTACATAAAATGAATTTATCAATGAATGTTTCTGTTGAGATTGCATAATTTAATAAACAATGCTCCCCACAAAACCTAAAATAATAGGCTATTCATGCCTTATAGAGATACTGAGATGTGATAGGGAAACAATTTTTACATCGATAATTATGAATTATTCTCGTTTCTGTTATCATACTCCAATTTTTCTGAGATAATACAATATAACATTTTCTATGGCTATTCACATTGTTAGCAATATCTTGTAAATTATTAACACCTTTTACAAATTAATAGATTTGAGCAGACTATTTTTAATCAAGTTGCTAAACAATCATCAGAAGACAATGATCTAATTTTTATAATAAAAAGGTGAATAAAAGTCAAAATAGAATGATACTAAAGAATATGTAAATTTTAATTTAACTGTTAAAATCTCTAAAGAAAATAAAAAGCTTATCCTTAATAACTATGCATATTTAAGTTTCCTAAATTATCCGAATGACCAAATGCATTCAACTTTATAAAGCCATTTTAATCAACAGTGACATTTTACATATGTTTTACATTAGAAAAAAAGTATCTGACATTAAATAGAAGTATTGTTTTATCATATAATACTAACCAAATCACATTCAAGATCATTCCTTGAACAAAAATCTACTTCATAAAATAAAGCTTACAAGAGAATCATAATTAACCAAAAGTCAGAAGTCTTTGATTAATTATTTTGATATCAATAATATAGAACAGCTATTCTAGTTCCTAATAATACAAATGTTAATGACTGATGACAATTATTAAATGCAATATTAATGAATTTTTTCATAACAATTGGAATGATAATGATAATAATTGATGATATTAACAAAGCGATTATGAATAATTCAGTAAAACACAAGCATAACTTTTATAGTTGACTGATAAAGTAAATGGGCATAGAGTCTGGTGGTAGTTGTGATTAGTGATGGAGTTAGTGAAGCTGGGTGTGTAAGGGTTACGAGACGACCATGAGGATGTGGTGGGGATGATTGACACTTGTACAAAAAATACAGAAAGAATAATAAAGAACCTGGATGACGTCGAAGAGTCAGATAACTGTGAGGATTCAGCCGATGATGAATAAAAGCTAAAAGAGAGGAAAAGTAAACAAAATTAAAAACAAAATAGCAAAAAAAAGATTGGATTAACTGCAAAAAGCAAGCATGTATTAGTAATGTGATGCGGTTTTAAAAAACAATAATTACTATGACAATGATGATGATGAATATGACAATGATTGTGACATGAGAGATAAATGGTCTGTGTGAAAAAACAATGAAATTATCTACTTATCTTTTTGAATATCAGCCAACTATATTACTTTCAAACATATATATATATATCTTTTCATTTCCTACAATGTCTATATTACTAAACTATTACATCAGCAACTTTTCTTTAACCCTTCAAGACTCCTGAGACATATATATCCCAAGGTTTCTATGACTGCTGGGATATATATGTTCTGTGGATCTCTTTTAGAAGTCTACTGAGCCATTTTAATTCAAGCATTAAGAGGTTAGACTTTAAAGGGCTCAAGTAATTTTACAGCTGAGACATAAAAAACAAGCCTGAAAGTCAGACCATAGATGTGCTATTTAAACACGAGTTCAGTTAAATGTTAAAAAGAAAATTGCAATAGGAGATATGTTAAAAAAACACTGCAATATGAGATGTTAAAAAAATGTTTTAGCTTCTTAAAAAACTAACGCAACCTTACATCACAGTTTGAAAAAAAGAACAAATATTCTTTTATTATGTCATTGATGTCGACTTGTCAGATAGTCGGTCATAGCACATCTAAAAATCACTTGATAAAGTTAAAATCTATAGGTTATATTAAAAAATTTTTTCCCTTACTTTAAACAATCCAATTTTGAGTCAACTAAATGCTTTTTAAATTACCAAAAACAATTGATATCTAACCAGCTTGTAGAAACAAAATAACAAGCAATTTGTTCCCAGTTTTGGTGGGAGTGTAATAACAAAGAACTAATCACTTACTAAAATGTAATTACATACAATTTAAACAAATCCCAGACATACAAAAAAAAAAAAAAATAAAATCTAACATTTTGCATTCATATCATATCTATCTCTTTCATCCTTTTTCTTCTCCCTACCTCCCTACTCACCCTTGCAATATAATGAATAAGAGTAAGAACAGAAGAGGATGCTTTATGCCTGAATTGTAGCAAAAATAATTGTCATTCATTCATTACTCCTCCCTCACAATTCTGAAGTTATAGTAGTAGTAGACAGGAATATAGTAATCAATAATAATAATAACAACAGATATATTAGTTTCATTTTCTTTTGCATGTTATTATAGCTAATATAGATACATTCCATGGGTAATAAATTACTTTAACAGAATTATATACTTTAATTTCAGAAATAGATATGTAAGACTAATGATCATATCTTAGTTGTCAACACCCGTGGAATTTCCACGGATCCAGCTAATTCTTAATAATCCAGAAACACTGATAAAGACCCTTTCAACTTAGACCTAATGCATAAATCCATTTCCCTTTAAATTACTATTTCAATCCTTATCTTTCTTTTTTAAAAATGTTATTCCCCCTTAGCTTTGTCTTTCATAAACTGAAAACACTATCCAAGATATAAACAACTGTAAAATCAAACAAGTGAAAGTATATATGATAGTTACCTCATTTTGGGAAATTCAAAAAGGCAGTAGCTCACCAATTTGTTCTATATATAAAAAGGGATATTATTGATGCTCTTGGCCTTTTTCGACCTGTCGAAAAATACCAGACAGATGACTTCAGATTGCTGTATCATAGAAGAACTATTTAAAGTTAAAATCTTATCCGAAGGGAGAAAAAGAAATGAAAGATTTTCTGCCACTGAAAAAAACAATCCTCTCGAAATGTAACACGTTCAATTTAATGTACAATAATTACAGCTCAGAGAAAACCTATTTGTAATAATTTTTAATACCTTCCACATAATTTTAAAATGTTATAACAGATAAGTAATAATCACAAAGACCAAAATTCAAGCTAATAAGCATTTTATATTAATCAATATCATACAGACTTTATTTAACATGGAATTTCCAAACTTTTATCTCGAGATTATTCAAGATACTTCAATTAAAGTCTTCTTTTTAAAAAAAAAATCTTTATCAATGATCTTAAACAACCTTGCATAAATGATCTGATCAAAACAAAAACAAAATAATCAAATGCAAAAAACAGAAAACATACAGAATAAAATCTAACAAGAGAAAGATGCGGATGATAATCTTAAAAATAGGTAATTAAGATGAAACAGTTTATCTTCAAGATTAACAGATGATGAATTAGGATAAAATCTATCACTATGAGAATATGAATATGGTTCTTAGCACTTTTATAACTCTATGAGTTATAATAAAGCAATAGTGCATTTCATATTGATTTTTGTTGACACTGTATAGGTAATAATTCATTCCATCTGTCACTTTGGTATTTCCTTATATTAAGTCTTCAATATACAATCAGAAAATATATCAAGTCATCCCAAAGACATAAGTAATGTCCGAAATCTGATAGTGATAGATTGAATATTTTAGCTATTCTAAAATGCCTAAATAATAACAATACATGCTAGTACAGTTTTAAATGAGTTACTACATCATAGTACAATTCAACTAACTTAGTTAATTACCCAGAATTCACCTATTCCAACCAGATCTGGGTCACCCACCACTCTAAGAATCTTCCACAACCTTCAGACATACCATGGGACTGCTAGTTGAGAACATGTCTCTGTGCTTGCGAGCAATTCACCAACACCATATCGATGTTAAAATACTGACTTTGATTTATTTCTGCCGATGATGAAAACTCTCCGAAACTAACTTAGTTACTAACTTGACCCTCCTAAAGATGGACGTGTCTACAGAACACATAAGACATGTAATGCTCTATGAGTTTAGAAAAGGCAATAATGTTACAGAAGCCACCCAAATATTTACAATATTTATAGGATAGATTCTTTAAATGAAAGAAATTGCGAAAGAGAGCTTGAAAGATTTAGAAAAGGTGACTTCAGCTTAAGAGATGCGCTATGAACAGGTTTTCATGTTGAGTTTAACAATGACCTGCTTTTGTTCAAACTTGATAGAAATAGTGTTGTTAGGGTTAGAAAATTAGCCCCAAAACTGAATTCATGCAATTCAATGGTTCATCGTCACCTGCAACAATTTAGAAAGGGGCCTAAACTTGGAAAATAGATTCCCCCATGATTTTTTAAAAAATGGATATTTGACAAGAATATAAAGTGATGCAGACAATGGCCTAATAGATGTGAACAGGCTAAAGCACAACCCAAAATGGATCATCAGCCATGGAAAAATTTAGTAAGTGTTTGGTGAAATTGTGTTGATGTGGTCCACTTGGAGTTGCCACAAGTCAATGTTACAATTAGAGCTGACATTTATTGTCAGCAGTTAGAGTATTCAAACACTGCTTTGAAGAAAATGAAATGATCAATCACAAAGGTCTGGTGTTCCACCATGATAATACACAGCCCCATACAGCAAAGATCACATCTGAAAAATCTTTTTAAAATTTCAGACTCTCCTTATTCTCCACATCTTGCTCCATCTGATTATGATCTAATCCAGAGTTTACAGAACCATCTTGATGGATTACATCTTGAAACACATGACGAGGTGGAAACTACCCTCTGTACATTTCTTTCCTCCAAACCAAAAGACTTTTACAAAAATGGTATTATGACGCTTGTGAATTGGAGTTTATTGATAATGATGGAACCTATGTTAACAATGAATTCTAATTAAATACTAATAAATCCTCACTAAAAGTGAGGATACAATGCTCCCTCACTTACACAAATGTTTTTAATGTTCTATCAATTATTAGGCAAAAAGATAACCAGAAAATCTTTATTGGTTCCCAGAGATACACTAAAATGAGGTAATCCTTGCTTATACAGATGTAAAATAATGTATGTATGCTGTGTTTAGTTACCATATTTTACATCCATATAAGCAAGGATTGCCAAAAATGACTTGCTTCAGAAAAAACACCATAATTCACCAATTACTGAAAACCACCACACAGCATACAGAACACAGAACAATTCTTAAAATAACGGGTTAATGATTGGTGAAACCCCATGTTTCTATCTTCATTAGTTTCAGAGTTATTAAGCTTCAAAAACCATGACAAACAGGCTGGTCTAGGTGAGGTCATTACAAAACACATGTAATTGAATAGTGAAAACTGCATACTTCAATCTTTAATAGTTTCTGAGACATGGGGTAGTTGTGTGACCAATACATTTGATAAGAGCAACCTCATCTATGGCTCGGTCAAAATGAATCTTTTATATTTTTTTTCTGACCCCAAATTCAGACATTACTTATTTGATGACATGATATTTCTTTGTCAGTTAAATAATCAACCTTAATTTTAACCATTAATCTTGATTTTGGGTTGGACAGTAAACACAGTAGGAAAAGACCAGACACAAGATGGAGAGACGAGATAGAAAAGTTTGCCGGTAAGACATGGCAGAGGTTAGCAAAATCTAGGTCGTCATGGAAGGAGACTGCAGTGGACTGATGATGATAATGATGATGAGGATTTTGTATACTATTAAAAAGTTTAAATCTTTTCTTTCTACAACAAAGTGTATGTTTTTTTTTTTATTATATAACATTCTCAGATTGATTCCCTTCTGAAAAGTTACAATACAAAGCAATTAATGTTATTGAAAGCAAAAGAAACCACAACAGTATTAATGGCAAAATCAACTTACAAGGAGAATATATTTGTGATTAAAACATTGAAGCTTGTAGATGTTCTATAGGGACAAACACCAACACTTGGCAGACAAATAAGAAATCTAACATCTGTTTTCTTTCCTTTTCCTCAAGAATCAATCAAGGAAGGAAAGGTGCCTGTGAGATCAATAATTCAGATTTTATAGATTTTTATGTTCTGATGCTAAATATATCACAGTTAATTGCAGGAAATGGTATTTATTGCATTTGCAGGTTGTATAACTTGAATCTGGTTTTGAAAATATAGAAAACACACAGCAATACAGTGCGCATTAGAATGTACAGTAACTTTCTTGAATTATAAATATATAAACAGAAAAATGATTAATAACAGTTTTTGTATATATAGACAGTCTGATTGTATGTTTTTGCATACAGATGTGTATGTGTGAGTATATGAGCAGAGTTATAGTCAAGGTGTAAAAGGAGAGGGGAAGAAGTATATACATATAAGTATCTTCTTTTTAAGAGGTTTTTCCTTTTTTAAGAATAATGAAGCTGATAAATTTTATGGGGGACTACAGTTTCCAGCTCAGAAAACGGAATTTGAGTTATGGCTGAGGCTGTTTACGTTCACTTCGCCTTTGGGAAAGGCATGAACCTAATTCTCCCCCTCAGCTATAGGTAAATAGTTCTCTTTGTTGAAAAAGACAAATCTATGTTGTGTGACTTTGATAAGCGAAAACTAAAAGATAACAGGAGATATAATCCAGTTATTGCATTCCAGGCCTCCATACATTTTAAATTCATAGCATCTGCATTTAATTTTAAAAGATGAAATAATTCTATTAAAAATCTTTGGAACATTAGATTTTGTTAAACTTCACATTTTTCGATTATTAAAACACAGTTTTATTTAATAATGTTTCAGAAGTAACCATGGAGAATAAAGAATTTGAAAATATTAAAAACCATTTATCCATAAATTAGGTTTTTGATAAAAATCTTTAAAAATTAATTTCTGAGTGAATATTTTTTTAATTTTTTTATTTTCTGATTGATGACATTTTTTACATTTTTCTCCAACACAGGTTTCGAATATAATTTTAACTGATTTAATTCCAGCAGGGACTTATCTTTATAGAAAAAAGTATATATTTTTAGTAACCATGTATGATATTTTATAGAGATTTCATAAAATAAAATAAAATGGGGATGACTGACTTAAAAATATTTCCAAATCTTTCCTACATAATACACTTATAAATGAATAAGTACCAGAGATTTAATTCAAATCAGATAACTAGTTGATTCTTGGTATAATTTTAAAATCTGGGTCTGTTTTGATTAAAAAATTTCTAATGCAAATTATTACGTCCTACTGTTTAACAACTTTTTAAAGACAAAATCTAAACATTGGAAACAAATAATTTTTATATCAGAATTTCTTATGAATTGGACAAAAGGTCTTTACAATAAAATTAACTATGATACAAGTTTTGGGCGTTTGTCATCACCTATTCCTTTATTCATCAAAATGCATAGAGGTACATGTCATTATTTTAAGTACATTCTAATAACTTCTCAAACAAATTTAAATTGGGCCATAAACCTGTTAGATTAATATACTTTTACATTTTAAAAAATGCAGTTCACAAAACCGAAAAGATTCCTAATTGTTGAATTAATGAAATGTTAAGTAAAAACCAGGGAGATGTAAAGACAGAATGAACAAAAAATATTTATTACATTTTAGTAGTTAAGACTTTTTATATTTGACGAGTTTTTGCAACATCAGGACCTTCCAAATCTTTTTCATAAAGCTTGAAGTAAATTCCAAAAACCTTTAACAGCATAAGTATGATAATACAAACATATGAATTACCCACAAAATAGACGGAAAAATCAAAATCTATTAAACAAAATATATGATTTAAAACCAATTTCTCTTGATCTAATTTGAACGAAAAGACAAACAACAGACTTTTTGAAGTTAACGAATGCAACATAATTAATGCAAAAGAATATTGAAAGAATCTGCAACAGGTACATATCAATTTCATAGTGAACCCAAATTATCTCCGGTCATGAAGTAAAAACGATAAAACATATTTTTGCTGAACACCCAAGAAGTTGAGTTCAACACCCAAATTTAGATATTCAGAAGTACATTCAGATAACACAATTCTTTCTAGCCACATTGCTCTGACATAGTGTAATATGATACTCAATGGTGACTCCTAGCTGGGCAAAAGACAACTTCTTTTCAGATCCAATTACCTCTTAAAGGTGTGACACCAATCATGCCAAGAATTATCCTTTTCTATAAAAGGGCTAAACACAATCAAGTCTGCGTCAGAGACATCTCCCTACCTTTGGTAGGTTTACAAGGAGTTTTCTCTGTCCATTACCATAATGCACATTCTTGCTTCCATTTTGAATTATGTACACACTCACTATACATAGAAACTAACACAAGTTCTTTCTCCCTACATATATGAACACATGCAAATGACATATCAACCAATATACACTTTCATCACCTTGGCATCTCAGCAAACTTTATTCTCAACGAAGCAACTTTATTACATTAATGAAGTGGTAAAACCAATTCTGTAAGAACATATTTCTTCTCCATTAATGAGAACTCTTAACTATATTGAACTAGTATGCATATCCCTAATAAATACATTCTTCTTTGGTGTGTTACAATACTTCATCCAATAATAATAAAGATTGATTTATAAATACATTCTTGTTACGTTACATTGTATTTGCATTTTTATTCTGCATGCATTGGCATCTTTTCCATTCAAATGCTGCATGCTTATTTCACTCTTGTATGTATTCATATTATGATCTTTGCCAACTAGACACTGAAAGAATCTTCTTTGCATGCACGTAAAGTATTATTTTTTCTATATCTCTATAATCAGAAGCAGCACACTCTAAAGCCACTGACTGCCAATTCTACAAATGCTACTACTACTACTACTACTACTTCAGTTATTACTACTGCTATTGTTTACTGTCTTTTCATTTTCTATTCCAAACCAAGTAATTAGTTTAATATTAAATGTTAACAAGATAGGGTTAAGTTTCCTGGTAATTAATGGAGTCAGATAGAATTAGACCTAATTAATCATCTCCTTTACCCACTTCGTAACAAATCTTACTTACATTGGTACCTCCTATAACACTTGTAGAATTGCTTTATTTTTGCATCTTATACTCCAACAGTGACAATCTTTCTGTTGTTGTACCACATTAGGGGTAGGTAATTCGGAATCACAGTCATTGAAGTATGAGAGGAGAAAATAAAGCAATACTACAAACTCTGTAGGAGGAACTGCACTTCTTTTTGGGGACTGCATTACTTGTACCCATACATTTTCTCTACACTGAAACTTATTTTGGCTCTGACCTACATGCCCTTGGGATGATAGGACATCCTTAATTTGATTATACAGTTGATAACTTCTGACATAAAATTGCATATACAGACATCTACAACAAATGTAGAGTGCAGTAGGTTGCTCAGTAGCCAGGGCCGTGCTTGAAGCAATGCAAAAAGTGCAGCTGTATAGAGGTCCCAAGATTTATGCATTTTGCCTATGTGTCCAGACTTTAGAGACACCCTGTATAACGGACAGTGTTATATTGATGGACACTTACACTACTAATACAACTAGTGTAAGTAAAAACAATAACAAATATGGCACTGAGTGATCGGAGAAAATAAAGGAGGAGTTCAAGGGCTGGATTTAATCTTCAATCTTATCTACAAATTTGACAGTAACTTCAGTACTAGCAAGTATAACTACTCATTGTAGACTAGAATCCTGTCAGATTGAAACCAAAATGGATGCAGTTAGAGTAGATGAAGGATAAAATTGTTGACTTTATGATTTATAGTAACCAGCTGATTCTATGGTAAGTATTTCTAATTTAATAGCTAAAAACAATGCATGTAAATTACAGGATGCCAAGGGATGTGACTTCAAGTGTCACTTAAAGCTTTTTTTTTTCATTCTTGCTTCCATTTCTTGTAGATGTTATCATCACCCAACTGCCATCTCAGCAGTGTTCCTAACCGAAGTGAGACTCTAAAATGCTAAGACTAATTTAATTTAATATCCAATTGCTAATTTGGCTGCATTTCAGTTTTGAGAGCAGAGCAGTTATGTTAAAAACCTGATATGATGGCATTAATGCACCACATTCCTGCATGAAGGGTACTCAAACAGTTATATGACAATTGCAATTAATGCTTATACGATTGAGTAGTGTTAATAGTTGTTTTTTAAACCATTGTTAATTATTGAAAACAGAAAGAACACATTGAAATGTAAAGTATCGACTTATTTCTTTGATTACTTGCTATAAGAGAGATTTCTTTCAAACCACTTTGTTTGGCCTTTGTAGACTATGAGAAAGCATTTGACTGTAGAACATACAGCAGTCTTCAACTCAATGCGAGAACAGGGTGTTAATGAGAATTATATACAAGTCATTCAGAACATATACGAAAACGACATTGCAATAATTAGACTACATAAAGATACAAATAAGATAAAGATAGGCAAAGGACTAAGGCCGGGGGATACAATATCACCTATACTATTTACAGCAAGCCTTGAAAGCGTCTTTCAGAAAACTGACTGGGAGGGAATTGGAATAAACATAGACAGATAGAAAGGTTTGCTGGTAAGACATGGCAAAGGTTAGCACAATCTAGGTCGTCATGGAAGGAGATGGGAAAGGCCTCCAACAGTGGACTTATAATGGCTGATGATGATATATATATTAGTCGTGGTAGTAGTATTGTAAAAAAATACAAGTTGTATATAAGAAATTCGATATATGTTGTTGAAAATATTTCATTTGAGTGCTCGATATATGAAAAAGTTAGTTTTATAACTAACACTATCCTATGGAGCTAATATTCCATATTAAAACCAAAATGTTTGGAGCTGATAACGTTGTATGCATGTATGTATATGTGAACATAGACAAATATATACATAGTCTTTCAAAAATGGGTTACTACTATCATTTACCAACTTCAAGGAAATTTTATCTAAGCCCATAAAAATAGGAGGAGGAGAACCCCCT
>VCCN01006703.1:4824795-4854703 GCA_006491835.1 Architeuthis dux | reverse complement strand
GTTAGTCAATACAATACTACTAACCATAATTGCATTACATGATATACACAATGATTTGTTAGTGTTTGCAGTTCTCTACTATCAATTGATAAACATGATAAGAAATAGGCAAAAGAAATGATAATCATGAATTTTTCTAAAAGGTGTGAATGAGAAGAAGGATTGGGAAGGTGAGAAGAAATCGAGAGATATTTCTAATTTGTTTAAGCAAAGATCAACGACAGCTGTCGTTTAAAGAAATTCTTAATTGGCATTGATTTTCCCAACAAGTTAGGATTGTGTGAAGCAGAAAAGACTGCTAACCACTCTCTTCTGCTTCCTCAACAATTCTTGAATAAGAAGGTGTAAGTTAACATGGAGGAAGCTTCCCTGACTTAACTGGTCAGTAGATATTAACTGATTACTGCTATTCCTAGTAGTGTGTGCTTTATGATGCAACAAAAGTGATAGTGGTAATTGTCATGGTGAGAACAATGCTGCTAGTCATATTGACAGTGACATTTTAACAATGATATAATTGTAATAATGCTGATAACAGTGATGGAAATGCTGGTCAAGACAGTGATAACAGTTATAATGTTAGCAACAAAGATGATGATAATAGTAATAATTATAATAGGAATGTTAGCAGTTATGATGATAATAAAATTACAAACTATAGTTATAACAGTATGGTGGTATTGTGTGACAATAACAATGCTAGTGATGTTGATGAAAACAGTTATGTTATAATGGTGGTATTGGTAACGATGACATTAACAATGTTAATAGAGATGGTGTGGTAGTGGTGGAAGGCAGTAAAGGCAATATACTGATGCAGATGATTGTGATGGCGGTAGCAGCAGAAGTGGGGGATGGGGAAGGAATATGACGGCAGCAGCATACCAACACTCTACCATAGACTAAAATGACAGGAAGCACAAAATCAATAATATTATCATAGCAGTGGAAATGACATTTTACAAAGAACAGGCGGAGGTAGATTAGGTTTTAAAAAATTTTTAATGACTAAATGTGTACAATTCTTCCGTTTCTGAAACATACCGAGAAAACTCCTTTCTTTTACAAATTATTTGTAGTATCACAAACGAATGTGCATTAACCTAAAATGACTTATGTGTGAAGACTTATCACAAGAACCTGACAAAAAGTAACATATTAATTTGCCATTCATATAAATATAAGAATGAAAAATTAATACAAGCCAATATATTACTAAGTCAAACATTCTTCAACCTGTCATACACAGAAAAGAGTTTCATTATATTGGATTTCCTTCATTTTTTGATCACACTATCAAAAAGAGGCAACTCAAAATATTACCACCTGTATAGAGATTATTAGTTGGTTAAACATTCCAAGTTACAGGAATGTGTCTTTTAACATGGGTGAGGATTATTACAAAAAGAATAAGAAAAATATATGGCATTAGGTACAATGGATTAAACGCAATATTCTAAATGTAGAAGTCCTGACATCTAATGTCTCTTAGCTTTCAGTCCTCACTACTATCGCTTGAGACAAACTTACAAGTATACAATAATGAGTGTATGTATCCATCACCCACAATTTCAAGTTGCAACAGATTTTCTATATAACAAGAGAAAAAAATGAACTTTTCGCTCATTTGAAAATCTGATACAACAGTTAAACAGAGTTTAAACTTTGTATGAGCCCATGTTTTACCATATATATAATATATACGCACGCGCGCGCACACACACACATACGTACGTTACTTGATTATATTGTTTTAACAAAATTCTCTAGAGAGCACAAAATATAAAGGTTTGGATCTTAATCAGCTGTTTAAATTCCTAACACTTACCTAGTTGAAGCTAAGTATTTTTTTCTGCAGTTAAATGTTGCTTATAATTTATAAGATGAGCTTTTCTAAAAACTTTACATGTGCATATATTCATTTATAGACATTCAACTAATGTACAAACCTTGAGGATTTAAATTTAATATTTAAATTTTCATGAAATTCATAAAATGAAACTCATTCACCCTCAAAACAAAGCTGCATTCCTTCAACTAGAATTGTCTTCAGACATTAAAAACAAAAATCTATTTTGCAATTTTCGATTAGATATTTCCTGTAAAACCGAGTCAATTTACTTTTATTTAGAATTCTTCACTAGCACAATTTTGTATCAGTTACAATTACCTTATAACTGTATGTATCTTTTTTTTTTAAAGCAGAGAGATCCAGATTAATTTTGAATAAAAAAATATGAAAGAAAATCAATAAATAAAAATGGAAAAATATTGAAAAATTGTTTTGCATATAATCATTATTATATGCAAGTTATTTTACTATATACTACTTCATAGACATCATTAAATACAAAGAGAGAGAGAGAATATTGCCTAGTTTTCTCATGAATTCATTTATTTGTATATGTAGTTTTGTGTGTATCTCTGCTTGCACAAGTGATTCAAATTCAAAAATAGAGAATCTTCACAAAAAAAAGTCAACTATTTTTCATGGAAAGTAAATGTATTGCCAGCGCCATAATGGATGTATAAGTATAAAAAGCAAGAATTATAATCTTATAAAAATTGTATTTTTTCCTAAAAGAAATCGTTGATCGAACAACAGGGAGAGGCAGGAAAAAAATTCAATGTAGTACAAATATACTAAAGTTTATATCTTGAGAAAAATGAAAAAAAATGCCAGGGCTTTGTGACAAGGTATACCTAGCAACGTTATAAACTAGTTCACCTGATATTTTATCAAACATTGAACAAGAATTCTGTTTCAAACATTTTAAAAAGGTCAAATTATGAATACAATTTCTTTTATCTGTCTGCAAACAGTAACTGAAGTCATAACCTATACTATTTGTAGTCTGTACAAGTAGTTATCATCAGTAAGAATGAGAAGAATCAACGCATGACAAAAAAAAAAAGAAGAAAAGTCTTCTGTATATAAGAATTTAAAATTCTTCTATATCAGATTTTGATTTTCAGTTTGAGAACTCGCTTAACGCAAGCAAATCTATGAAGTGACTGATGTGAGCATTACAAATAATTCTTGGTTAACAAGAAATCCAAGTGAAATGAGGTGGCAGATCGACATTTTCTTCAAATAAATAAAGACCTGTGTACGCAAAGCAGACAAAATGAGAGGCTTTTTCTCATCCAATCATAAACACACATTCTAAAGAGTAAAAACAATTTTTTGGAGTTTTAAATCGCATTTGTAACAACTTAAATATCACTGGATATTAATAAATCCACAACTTTCAGCTACCCTGAAACGTTTCTTCTTTGTTTATAGCTCTCATAAGTTATGTGAGCATCATTCCCAATCAAATACAAAAAATGATTTAAACAAAATGATAAAGTTGAAACAGGGAAAGCTGACTCTGGATCTTTTGTATATATTTTCACTTTTTCTCATGTACAGATGAAAAATCCATTAATTGTACACCATTGTTATTGTTCATAAGAGCATATCCTGAAAAGCAATAGTTAGAAAGGATGCATGCCGTGTTATAAAGGAAAAAATGGATCTTGTTTTTGTATAATCCATGCACCCAGAATAAAAAGAAATATTGTAATTGGTTAGAACATTAAAAAAAAATAATTCAGAAATGAAGCTGTTCCATAGTGTTAATGCTGTAAGAGGAAAAGAAAATGGTTGATAACAATTATCAAAACTGCAATATTTCAGAATGCAAATATAAAAACTGAAAAAAAGAGAGAGATGACTGGAAGAATCAAGAATTAGTAGAATCATTTTGGATCACTTTAACATCTTCACTCATAGACTGGTTTAGGGGAGAGGCTGTTCAATTGCCAAAACAATGGATGGAGAACCCATGGCTGACAACATGTTCCAAGCTGTCACGCTTCCTCGGCTTTTGGAGGACACGTTGCCAGCTATTCGCCAGTTACAACAAAACAACCTTTTAAAGTATAACACTAAGTGCAACTGAATTGGAACCAATAGGTAAATTCATATATTAATGAGTGAACAATATTAACTTTTTTCAATAAAGTAAAGTGTTCTCCCCCTTAGACTGCTTTGGGGGAGGATGTTTAATTACCTAAATTTAGGGGAATGATGTTCAAATGGCCACTCTAAAGGGGAGGATGTTAAAGTGATACTAACTTCTTTTTTTTTTCATAACCATTATGTTTAAAATTGCATAAGGTTAAAAAGTTACAAAACAATCTTTACCGACTTTTTTTCCAATCTAGATTTTAAAGAAATTCACCAAATTGTCAAAGGGAGATAATTTCGATCAGAAGTTATTTCCCTTGAAATTGACATTCTATTGTCTTTGTATGAATTTAAGAGTTAAATCTAATTTTTAATGCTACTCTTTCACTTTAATATTCAATTAAATTAATAATCATTTTGAAAAAATTAACAATAATCAAATTTAACAAAACAAAGACTTGACAGGTATGTCAGCATGTGTATGTGATAAATACATACACATCCAAATACTTAAGATATTCTTGTTCTATTTTCCATCCCTTTAGAACAGTGGTTTCAAAACTAGGGTTCTTGCAGTAGTGTTCCCCCTTAACCTAACATTGCGAATCTTGTGGCAGAGAAACAACATCATCCATCACACATCTATCGAAAACCATAATTATTGTACACAGACCTGTACCATATCTTAGAATTCAAATAAATGTAATCCATTTAGAATAAATATGATTTTTAAAAAAGGTCAAAAATTGTTTATTATTGTTTGTAGTTCATTGATTACAGTCTAAAAACTAAATGCTAACAATAGGGGTCCACCAGAATATTTTCTTTATAGAAGGGATTCTTGGGTTTTGAAAGTTTCGAAACCACTGCTTTAGAATTTCACTAACATTTTTTTGTCATAATTCTCTCCTCTCTAATTCATAAATGTCACTCCAAAAATGTGATTCACCAGCTTAGCTGTGAGAGGTTAGGAGAGATATATTTCAAAAGAACATTTTCCAATAAAGTACAGGTTTTCGAAAGTTCACTTTATGCCACTTAAAAAGGTGAAAAGTAAAAATAGCATTCAGTGTTTGTTTTGCAGCAAGCCATTATAGAGGCAGCATGCACCCTCTCCCGCTCATATCATTTCCGCTTTTACTATAATGTTAGTGTTAATTCAGGTTTTGTGTCATTTGGTTATTTTTGTGGTCTGGGAATGCTCAACAAATTGTCCCATATAAATTAAAGCTGATTGCTTCTTCACTTGATACCATTTTGGCTTACAAAAAGGTTTTCATAGGAACAGTCTACTTTTGGAAAGTGGAAGAAACTTGTAGTCATATTTTTGTTTTTCTAACTCATGTTTTCCATAAAAAAAAAACATACAGCTCTTTTTTCCTGAGCAAGTCCCATGCACATAACAATGATAACCATTATTAATGTTTTAATGAAGTCCATTTTTAAAAAAAATTCATTTTTTAAAGCAAGCAATAACAAAAGGTGCTAGGTGGTTATTTGCTTATTTAATACAAATGTCAAATTACTAAGAAGAAAAATTAACACCATAGTATTAAACACCAATGATAAAATCTGTTAAAAATCAAATTATACTTCTTTCCTTCATTTTTTCAGTCATTAGCGTTTATGATTGTGAAGATTTTCTTTTTTTTTGGAGTTTTTTTTTTATCTGCTCTTTTTTTTACCCACCATTTATTTTTCAAGTTCTGTGATCTGGATAAAAAAAAGAAAAGAACCTCAGTGCAAACATTTCCCTTTCCTTGTCAGTTCAAGAAAACAGGGTCTGTATTAAATTACATGACCCAGTGACCTAAGAAGTTGATTGGTTAGAAAATAGGCAGTGGAGAAAAATATCAGTAAATACTCACACATGATATGCAGGGCTGGTACAAAGTTGTCCTGAAGATGTGTCCTCATATCTAAAACAAAAATAGAAAGAAGAATATGTCAATAAAGAAAACAAGTCAAAAATGAATTATTAAAAAGGGTTTTGCTTGATTTTAACCTTTTTGATTGCAGATTACTTTTTTTTAATTTTTAAAACATTACACAATAACAATTTATTTGCATTGGTCTTTAGTAGATTATGACATTGTTGCCACCTGTTCCCAGGTTTTAAATACCAAGTTGGAGACACTCCTTGCCACAGTTTACATAGAAGAGTGCTAAAGCTAAAACATCTTCCAATAACAATCAACCACATTTTTTTTTGTTTTGTTTATTTGCCTCCCCACAAGGGCAGGTTTGACACAAGGTCAATTTTAGTGCAGGGTCCTGCACGTGTGCGGACAGTTCTAAAAATCCCCCTAGTTCCCGTGATTACTGTCATAAGGACATTAGTGCAGGCTTGACATAGTCACAGAACGAATCCTGAGCTCGCTAGAATAGGGTCACGGAATGAATCCCGAGCAATGATTTTCAGAACCGGAAAATCCTCATGGTACCGCCTCTGCGCAAAAGATATTTGTACTAATGGTATACTCAATAATATTCAAAACAACCAAAATATATATTGATAACAAAGCTTATGTACAAAGCTGAAAAGGTACTTTAAAATATCACCAAATGAAAGGAATCCTTAAATCAATTTAAGATGACTTTTTATGACAAAGAGGTAACATCCAAGCAAATATGGCAAAGGATCAATAACTGTTTTCAGACATGTGAAATGGAAAGAATCTAAAGAGATCTCCAATTTGAAAAACAAAATTGACAATTTTCTATAACTTTGAGAAGAGTCATTAAGATTACAAGATTTGTTTGAACAATTGAAATCCTTTATCTTGCTGACGTTATTACCACAACGTTTCAGCAGATCCATTCTCCAGCCTTCAGGTAAATAATCTGTAAGAGGGACATATTTTTTATACAGACCAAGATTGCAACGGAAAAATGGTAACTAATATGCGGACTGGATCATTTCATTACAGCAATGCGAGATATGCAGCCGATACTATTTACAGCCACCCCTGTAACCCAAGTGAATCTAATTTGGATTGCTGGAAACGAACAGATCTGGATGATATATTAGCTACCAGTTGTCTGTTGTCATCTCGGTCTGTGAAAAGATATATTACTCTTTCCCTATGGATTATACACCTGAAGGAGCCTTCAGAATGGACTGGTTGAAATGTGACAACAAAATCAGTAATACAAAGCTTGGAAGGAAAATTGACTTTTTTGGGGGGTTTCGTCTTCGGGAGAGACACCGCACAAATGGAGCGAACCTGGTTCTTAGAGGTCTGTCTCCCAGGCAGCACCTCGCCATTGCACTAAGAGGGTAGTCAGAGGTGCTCCCTGACATCTGCAACAATATGCTGATGGAACTGGGCTATTTTTGAAATCGACCCACACACAAATGTGTGTAGGTTCCCACGTTAAAAAAGGCCATGTGCCGCATTCCATTCCCTATGGGAGAATGAATAAATACTTATCAAGCAGGTGGACTTGCTTATCATTCCTCATCCTATTATCTCCTGAAACTTGATAACTACATGACCTAGAATTGTTTATAAATACAGATATTCATGTTCTGATTATTCAAATTATTTTTAAAAATCATTTATAATCTTAGAAACACTAATCAAAATTTAGTTAATATCCAACATAATAAAACAGACACATAATACCAATCTACCAACCACTCTAGGATAGAATGAGTGACAAATCACCCAGAGGAAACAGATTATTACAGTTAAATTTACTACTAAAAATTAGATTAGTTTAAGAATAAATAAAACAGAATTCTTGAAGCTCATCTACTGATGCCTGCTGGTTACATCTCCCTTCTCAAAAACTGTTCTAGATAGGAATTAAGATAATTCAAAACAATGTTATTTTAGAATAATTATAGTTTTGCACATATATATGTGCATACTAACATTTAAAAAAAATTAAAATACCCACTCTAGATTCATAAGTAAACCCATTGTATCTTACTAGTCTCGTATACTTTGAAAAGAATGGGTAGCTGATAATCTCCTATGTTGACACTTTTGTAATATTTTACCATCTCCAGATAAAAATGTGCAATTGTTGACAGTTAAGATTGTTCAAATTCTAATTTTACCTAAAAGGAAATATTTTTCTAAAACTACTATACTGTTCATATAACATGAAATTCATACAATAATACTTTATATAGCTTCTTTCAATTGAATTGAAGCTTAGATGGATTGATAAATTACACACTATATATCAACATTTAACAAAGACGGGCATTTATTTTAAAAATATATATATACAAGTATTATTAATATTATTCAAGATAATATGTATACAAGTAATTATATAATGCCACATATAAAAAAGAATTGCATTATATGATAGCATTTTCAGTAAAAGAATTCAAAATGGTTGTCAGCCCTAAAATTATATAATTCCTATTTTATATAGAAAACACATAATGTAAATAATATATAACAGACAATATAAACTATTCTATCATTATATATGTTTTTGTTCTATTCTTCTCTGCATGAGAATATATTAAAAGACAAACATCAATAAAATGTTAGATTCCGAATTGACCATTTCAAAACTTTGAAAGAAAGGTTCTAAAAGTTACCTCACACAATCATTTCTAATCTGGTCCTTCTTATCCATCGTGCATAATTCAGCATTTAAATGCACATTCTAATTGGGAAATTTGTTATTAAAAGTATAAAAAATATGGTAGCTTTAGTTGCCAAGTTTTCCTGTGAAACGCTGTCTCATTCCTTAGAACTCAGATATATGATGTTATCTACAAACAGCTGCTTTGCCACGTTATAAGGCTCTGAGCAGGGGAGATCATTCCTCAAACACCGAAGGCATCCCACTGTTGAAAGGAGGAGAAAGCAAAGTGTTTTGTGAACGGTAGCAATTACAAACAGACAACATGGGACTTTCGTGGACAAAAATCACTTTGTCAAAATGCTAGAGTAAAGTGTTGGAAAAGAAAAAGAAGAAAGAAGTCTGGCTGCTGTAAGGTCAAAGTCCACTCCTAATTGTATTCCGACTGAAGATGATTACGGCAACTTTTATATTGTATATATTATAAATAAATTTGTAAGTATGTAAGACTTGTCAGTTTGGCTCAGTCGGTAAGTGTCGTCTATCAATCGCTTAGTCATGATTTCAAATCACGGTAGAGAAATGTTAATTTTATAAATGTGTTTATCGGTAAGAAAGCCACCTACCAATCAGTTGATCGTGATTTCAAATCTCGGTAGGGGAATGTTAATTTTACATATCAGTTTGGTTTAACCTGATGGTACAGACAAACAGTGAAGAGTTTACTCTCCTAAATTTGGTGAGGATTGTTCTTGTCACGGTAGACTTGACAAAGAGAACGGAAGAAGGGGATGATTACCAAACTACAAAAGGAAGGAGATACAAAACAGCTCAACTAAAAGTATTAGGTAAAAGAGGTTAAAGGGAAGTAAATTTCTCAACAACTATTAAATTTCACACATGTACAGGATCATAAGGATTTGATTTCTAATAGAGACATTGATTTACATAGTTTATGAAGATCTACATTTGAAAAGAAAATGTTCTTGTGAAATAAATGAAAATTAAAATTGTATAGTACAAAAAATTGAAAAGATTAGGCCAACCATTCTCAACCTTTTTTTGGCCATGACCAAGGCTGAACATAAATATGGTAGGATTTGGCCATGGCCCATTTAAGAGCTCTTCTCAGGTTCCAGAGACCCCTGTCAAACAGGGATACAATAAAAACAGACAAATTCATTTATTATTATTTCAGTCTATAGCCACCTTCAAATGTGCCAGGGGCCCCAAGAGGGTCATATGGCCCCTGCTGAGAATGGCTGGCTTGGAACAACAAGATTAGCCTCCCAATATTAACCCTTTCACTACTGTGGGAAACTTCACTTGAGTTACCAAGAGGCTGTTGTATTTAACTAAAGTCAAGTAAGGAATATCTACATTTTGTTTATCAAGTTACTCAAAGCTAACAGTGATCTTTATTTTCAATTGCACAGCTGTTAACAGTATCAGTCCAATGATTATCTACATGGACTTGATGACCAATGACAGTAATAGTTAAACATTTACAAGTTTCATCAAATCTTTGCAAGTTTATCTCAAAATGTCATATTTTACCCTGACAATGTGATACTAGAGGCCTTGTGTAGATAACGAGGCAGTGAAAGGGTTAAAAGAAATGTCGCATTTCAAATAACTACAGGACCCCCCCCCCGTTCAGATTTGCGTGTTTTTGATTAACACGCTAATAATATTTTATCCAAAAAATCAAATATATTCTTTTATTTATCAAAAGATTGTTTTGAAAATCATTTCTAATCTTTTTAATATTGGAAGTTGAGGATTAATTACATTATTTCTCAAGGTTCGATTAACACGGTTTCAATTAGCGCAGTACTTTTTGAGGATGCATTAACCGCGTTAATCAGGGTTTCCCGTATACTTAAGCTGCAAGTGAATCAAGGAAGGATCAACAATGATAATTTTTATTCCTGAAAAAATATTTCCAATATTCAAACTATTTTCTTGCTATCTTTAACATTTGTGTCATTCTAGCCAGCTTTTAATAGTTAGGGTTAGCATTCATATTTTTAATCCATGAAATCAAATACTACTTGCTTGTTGAGCACTGCCATCTATCTTCAAATAGTGAAATATTCTTATTTTCAAGCTATACTCTTAGAACATGGTATAAATAAAACCTGCATAATGTGAAGGTCTACTGGTGTTATTCCTAGAGCCAAAATCTGGATTGTAGTTCATGAACCAAAATGCTCTTCTCTTGGAGTATACTGAAAACATGTTAGCATCAGCTCAAAAAGGTCAGAGGGTACAACAGCTAAAACCTTGTGACTATAACAACCAAGATAAGGACACAAGTCCATGTAAATCATTGTTACCATCAGTTGAAGCAGAAAGTATTTTACTTCATTTTATCTAAGAACTTTTGCTTGAAGTACATGCTATACCAGAAGTCAACAAATGAATACCCTACATTAACAGAGAATTGCTGTTGGCCTATATTGTCAAAGAGTTCCTCCACTTTCTTTCCACTCTTTTGATGTGTTACTAGCTCATGTAATTCTCTTTCTTGATCTTGAGATAATGGTGTATATGTGTCAGCAGAGTTATGCACCCTATGACGGTTCCTTTTTTTTTCTATCTGGTATTTCAATTGTAATGAGCTCATTTGTACTTACTTTGTCAGTCATTGGTCAACCAGATAAAATGACAATCAGTAGAAGGCGTTTTACTTCAAATTATGCACAACAGATGTATACATGCCCGCTGAAGTAAGTGTTCAGTTGTGTGCACTTCTCTAACTAATCTATCATAATCTATGAAATCAAATACTCCTTACTTGCAGAATGAACCAGCAGCAGAAAAGCTTTATTTTATTTATTAGGTAAAGACCTAATTGCGAACAAAGATTTTTGTGAAGGGTATTCCACAGCAGCGGGCCTGTGTGTGTGTGATTGTACATATATATATAGAGAGAGAGAATGCATATTCTGTGCCAGTCTCCATCTCTGCTGTAATTAATATTCAATTATAATACATGAACTTTCACTTGTAATGTATTGTCACAAGTCTTCTTTAAGAAAGGTGACACCATCAGCTGAAAGCTTTTTTTCAATCAAGATTCTGCCTAGTTCAATTAACTCCTACATTTTGTTTGTTTGAGGAAATAGGCAATCCAGATTTGGCTATTAACACCATGGGTACACCAAGCAACAATTCTGACAACACCTCTAAATACACATTAGATGAATCATTTAATATTCAATATTACAAATCAATGCTTTTCCCTTAGTATTTTTGCAGGTTTTCTAACAATGTATGCTGGAATGACAAAGAAGGAAAGAAATGTCAAACAAATAAAAGAAACATGTCTTTTTTTTGTTAGTGAAACTGTCGCAATGACTAATAAAGCTGGATAACATGCCCCTTGAAGAATAGCTTTAGTACTCACTTTCGGCAAAGAACATTTTCTAATTTTATTTATTTATTTATAATAGGCAACATATGAGTTTGAGGTGATAGCTAAGTAGTTAGAATATTAAACTGGGATCAACAGTTTGAACATTAATACCTAACAAAAATGTTCATGAATTATCGCTGATGTAAGCATTTTTTAATAAATATTAAAGATAATGGTAAGTACAACTGTTTAAAATCTGACTGTCACAAAAATTCCACCCAAGTCATTAAGAATATGAAAGACATTTCTTGTCTGTTAATCAAATCGTAATTACCTACAAGTATGTTTTTTAGAATAAACTTCATCCTTTATACATTAAAAATGTTTGATGGACAAGGTGTTTACTAGCGTATTTGTTTATCTGCCTCCCCATGAGGGCAAATTTGACACGGTCGAGTTTAGTGTGGGGTCACACACGCGTACGTGCAGGCAGTTATAAAAATCTCCCTAGTCCCTACGACTAATGTCACTAGGACATTAGGGCGGGCTCGACATAGTCACAGGATGAATCCTGGGCATGCTGAACTAGGGTCACAGGACGAATCCCTAGCAATGTTTTTCAAAATTTTTCCAGCACCAGGACGAATCCTGGGCCAGGTCAGTATTTACTAGTGTATATTCTACCAAATCACTGTATGGGTAAGGCAAAAGTCATATATTTGGTATCTTTTTCTATAATTCAATACCAGTACAATCAACAACATAAGTCAATAACATAACCAATCAGCAATTTTCTCCCACTCTATTGCTAAATATCTCAGTGCATTCATACATACATATACACACACAGATTTCTCAAATTATAGTTAGATATCTAGTTTATTATTATTTAATTAATAAGCTATTCCCATTGTCCAATTCTGACATGCAGTAAAATATAATCTAAAAAAATGATAAAAATGTCTTTCCTGTACTTGTTAAATTCATTTGTAGAGTATAAACAAACATGAGCATGTTGATCAAAACATAAGTCATACTTGAGATTTGTTTTATTTAAAAAAGAAAATATGAATTTTATAGATTTGATTCTTCCAAATGAACCTAACACAAACACTAGATGATAGATTGTTTAATGTCATATGACATGACACTTCCAAGTAAGCCTGTGCAATGAATCAGAAGATCAAGAGGAATTCTTCCACTCCTCTTTGACTTAATATATCAATAATTGTTTATTTGCACATCAAGACAATCGCATTGAATCTACTCTTAATAATAAACAGTGTGATTTTCTTGGTTCACTGTCCGTAACACTGGACTCTTCCATTTAAGGGTAAGAATTTTGCTGATAAAAATACCTTTTAACCACTATTTGAAACTATGGACTCTTCAAGGTAAATGAATTAAGTATTTTTTCTACTAAAAAAAACCTCCCATACAAATCCAAATATATCCATGAATTTTTTCACTGGGATTAAAGAGTAGATTTATGAAGAAAAGAAAATTGACAATGACACATGTCGTGTAGCAATGATTAGCAATCTAATCTTGCTGGCTGTTGATAGTGGGTTTGATCCTCAGTGGATCTTCCACTATTGATGGTCTCATACCAAACTATGCTGAGTTAATAAATCATATGAATAAACCCAGATCAGGACATAAATTGTATAGCAATGATCAGCAAGCTAATCTTGCTGGCCATGGTTAATGGGTTAGATCCCCAAGAGATCTCCCACTGCTGATGGTCTGATACCACACTGCTATGTTAATAAATAATATATTTAAAAAATAAATCAATAAAAAATGGATCAGGACACACAGCATATAGTAATAATCAGCAAGTTAATCTTGCTGGCTGTTGTTAGTGGGTTCGATCCTCATTAGATCTCCCAGTATTGATGGTCTGATACAAAACTACTATGTTAATAAATAATATGAAAAAAAACAGATCAGTACACGTTGTGTACCAATGATCAGCAAGTTAATCTTGCTGGCTTTTGTTAGTCGGTTCAATTCCCATTGGATTTCCCACTATTGATGGTCTGATACCAACTCATGCTAAGTTAATATACTTAACAGTGTGACCTTTTTGTTATTCTGTCCATACACTCTTCCTACCAGGGATACAAATTTTGCTGATAAAATACCGCCTACACACCATTTGAAACTATGGATTCTTCCACTGAAAGGAATTCACTTTTTTAAAAAGAAATTGTTACATAGAAATTCTAATATATATGAACTTTTTCATATGTAAATATAAAAGTAATGTGAACTTTTAAAGGATTCTAAAGCATAAAATATCAAAATGAAGAAATGGTAGTAAAGAGCAGTTTTTTTTGGTCACTCCAAACCAGCCTTTCTCAACCAGAGTCTTGCAAGTGGTTGTTAGGGGTTTTGCAAAAATGTTATACATGCATAAAAAAGGCATCTTACATTTGATTTAGTTGAGGTCTAATTTTATGAACGGTAAGCTAAGCTTATCAATATATTTTCAAGGAAACCAACTTCCATTTTTGTTTTTATATTAAATGTTCTTTGTGTCTCACACAAAGGGACAGAAAAAAATAGAGTTAGAGTGTTCGCCAATATGAACAAATATGTAGAAAACTATCTTCTGTAGAATACTGATAATTACTTTTAGATTATAATACACATAAATTTTTTAACACAAATGTGTCATTGGCTGTACATATATTTTTATGCAGGTTTTTTTTAAAGATATGAAAGTTATTTCAAAAGGTTCCTCCAGTCTTAAAAGGTTGAGAAAGGCTGCTCTAAACTAATCCCGAGTAATAGTCTTAAGTTGTCCAAATTTCTTAGACAAAGCATTGTCATTATTAATTTTTGACTAAATTTTTGCTCATTTTATTTTTCTTGCTTTTTATCGAAATGCTCAAGTCATTTTTACATTTTACGACTGTCAAGTAAGCAGCATGGATTGGAAAATAAAGATTTAACATCAGCTTCCGAATAATTTGAGTATTTTTCATTCCATGTTTTCACTAGCTTATTTTCAGTTGATTGACTGAAAACATGGCTTGTAGATGCATGTAAACAAATACATTGTCTATCAGTGATAGACAATGTATTGGTAAGCCAGATTGAAATTCAGTTATTTATGTTTAAACAAATGCCCTTCATTATATCCAGTAATTAATTAACTATATTCCTACTCAGAATGTTTAAAAAAAATGTTTTCTTAGTAATTAGAAACAGACTTAAATACTGCTAACAAAGGGACCTAGCAATGTTAGACGGAAAATAACTCATGATCAGCAACCCATGTTAATCCTCAACAAAATAATATATAAATTGAAATATTTCAATACTAACATTTGAATAAACATTATGGCTTGTTAGTTTTTAGTAAGCATACAATGGAAGCAATGAAATTTTGATAATGATCAATTCAGCATCAGCCTTTTAACGTCCATCTTTGGATATAGACCTTCTCCAAAATTGGGCTGATCCCTCAATCGTGGGCGTTGCAGCACCAATATCTTCTGAACTTGTCTAAATCATCACGCCTACTTATTTTTTGCCAGCCACAATTTTGCATATGATCTCTGGGGACCGACTTTATGAGTCGTGATGTCCAGCGGTTGTCTGACAGGACAAACATTCAGAGTAGCAATATAGTTAATTACCAACCCGATATAGATAAAGGACATTTGGTTAAATATAAATAACTGAATTTCAATCTGGCATACCAGTACATTGTCTTATCAGGTATTTGTTTCCATGCATCAATTGCTCGAGATTTAATTCAGTCTTTTTGCAACATTAAAAGAAAACTTACTGACCCACTGCAGTTCAAAGAATAAAAGAAAAACCTGTGGCTGCAATTGCAAAGAGCAAAGTTCTTTAAAGCTTTGTGAATAAGACAGAGAAATTTTGCCAATATTTTTTTCAATTCAGATAAATCAATGGGATTTGTCCAGCAAATAAAAACCCGAGACAATCATGCACGGATGTTAAAAATAATTTGTTTGTTTTAATTTTGCTCAAATAACATTCAAATGAATGGGTTTGTACCTAAATATGAATTATACAATCATTATACAATGCAGCGTTAAGAAATAGGTTTCTGGGGGAAAACAGTGCAAGAAAAAGTAGGTGTGAAAGGAAAAGAGATTGTGAACTGGTATGTACAAAACAGAAAAAAATATGAAACTTGACTTTGGAAAGAAGTGCGTGTACGTATCAGCCAGAACATGTACCGATTAGATAATAAATCTATCCCAAACTAACAACTTTCAACCCCACTTTTCTGACTTCATAACTTTACCTTCACAGATACCGGGCCTTACACCCCCCCCCCAAAAAAAAAACCAACTTGGCCTCAAATACATGGTGAGGAGTAGGGGTACAGGAGGATGTAAGAGGAAAGTGAAAGAGGAAGTGATCTAATCTCCTTCATCGCCATTGCTCGTTTACCCTAACCCTTCTATGTATATCACTTGAGCAACTGGTGGGTTGATCCTGCAGTTTTACAAAAACAACTACGTAAGAATATTAATAAATAAAAAAGAAAGAGAGAGAGAGAGAGAGATTCATCAAGGCATTAGAAACTAGTTAGTTTAGCTCACTCCACAGGCAGTTACTACTAACCCATTGACAGATAACATGTCAACCAACTATTTAGAAAATCAACATTCAGATAATCACCCACACTCAGTTTTTTTAACTCTCCCAAATTTAAGACGGATGTTTTCACTTCTTTAGACAGCTCTTTTCTCTCTAAATCTTTGCTTCTGTCTTTTATAAACTTGACATTACAAAGCAGCAAAAACAAACAACACATTTATTATTTCCACGTCCCCTCACTACCACATAAACTGAAACGGTTCGGTTCATCATGCAAACTTATGGCACCTGAGACTTGGAACAACATTTTGAGAATCTTTTCTGATACTAAGCATCAAAGACTTGTATTTTTCTTTCTTTTCTTTGTCCTTTGATACAAGTTTAAAAGTGAATATAGGATTATTAAATGTAGGTTAGAGAGGCTTCCGGCTATTGAGACAAAAATACTTTAACAATAATATGTCATTCTTCCTTTATCTATCATTTTAATAAACAAAAGGCTTTGCATTGATTAACAAAGGGTTGAACAGTAAACATGCAATATAACCAAATAACCACACATAACTATAGTTTTCTTTTTAAATTACTATTTATTTTACTATTAATTAATTACTATTAAAGTAATGCACAAGGGCACAATGCCTCTTCAAAGGGGGAGAACCGCAGGGCACAAAGTCCCTTCAAAACAGGAGAACCGCAGGGCACAAAGTCTCCTCAAAACAGGAGAACCACAGGGCACAAAGTGTCTATCACACAACACCGTAAAATGAAAACTTCTCGATGACAGACAAGTCAAAAACAAACTCTTTTCTCTCGAATCACAATTATTCACAATACTCTCTGACCGCAGTCAAAAACGAAATCTCCCACTCATAATCGGTTACTTATATCACACTCTAAAATGATTTAAGTGCCCATATGCGATGTGGCTGCCACAGCAAAAAATCAGCGGGAAGCCCGGATGTTCCAACAGTGCAGCAACAAAAAATCTCTTCGGCTGTGGTTGGGCGGAGGTCCCCGGTTTGGTCTCGTGGTTGTCACCATTGTTACAGTTTTTGCAGACAATAAAGACCGAATACAGATCTTCGTTTAATTGATCAGTAAAATCAGAGAAAGAGGAGCAAGCGTCAAAAACTCATTAGATCGTTTACTTATCTAAACAAAAAACCCCAGAAGACCTTGTTAATGTTATTTGTTACCACGTTAGAAGCTGAATTGAAAAACTGCAATATTTGGTAGTTATTAGTTACCTGATAAATACAAACTCATTTGAAATAAACTATCAGCCAAGAAAACGGATTAGAAAAAATACAAAACTAGAAAACCTTTCCTCCCACTCTATTGCTTAATGCCATTGGGTGTCTATCTTTTGTCCCATATGAAAGCAACGTTGAATGACTGACTACAAACAGACAAATCCTTTTACAACCAGATTTTAGTTGTGACTAATAAAAGATACTTTCTTTGTAATTACTATTATTCCCTATCCAATAACGATTTAAAAATAAATTAAGTACTTGAAGAATCAACTGTATACCCCAAGCTCAACTAGTTTAAAAAATATCTTTATATGGATAACTTTTTTTTGTAATGTCAAAAGTTATTTTCTAGTGATACAATATATTTTCATCCATCTAGAAAATGTAATCACTTCTTTCGTAGCTTATTGCCCACCTTTCTTCTACAAAATGTTGTTGAAATTCATTATCAACTTTTGGAGATATTGTGTTGTGTGTGGTAGATGTATAGCTATCATGCAGGGGAAGTAACTGTATATAGATCCTCCTAAAACTTATTGAGATATTGTGTGGACATATTGCTTCGATGCAGGAAAACTGTAAAAATGTTATGCATTCACCCCAAAAGTTAATCACTTCTTCCATAAAATTTTGAAATTCATTCAACTTTTGGAGTTATTGTGTGGTGTAGAGATATAGCTAAGATGTAGGAGAGGTAACTATTGTATTGGGCCCCAAATTTATATTTGTGATCCCTGCATGATACTTTGTATCCATGCCATGTTTGGTTCAGATTGGCCAAGTAGTTTCCGAGTTAATTTGAGACAAATAGCAACTATGTAGATGAGGTAACTGTGCATGGATTGGCCCAAAAATGTATATATGAGATACCCGTATGTTATTTACATACATAGTTCTCCACCTATACCCTCATCGAGGGTGTCGCAGGGTTAGGTACACACAAGCAATTGTTGGTAAGATCCACTTCCAGTTTGCCAGGCCTGTCAATGCTTCATTCTGCTTACAGCATCTGGTATTCCCCACTGATCAGGCTAGACATTGCTTAACTTTGGGGATCTTACAAGAACTAATGTATCCAACGTGATTTGGACATAACCCATTAGCCTCAGAGAGAGGTTCCTCAATCCTAGTCCTTGTGCTGAGTGCTTAACGGGAGAGGCATTGAGTACCATTTTTAAAGTCTTTGGAATGACTCGACAGTGGATTGAACCATAGCCTACCAATCCGGAGGCAATCACGCTACTACAGGGCCACATTGATAGGTATGATACTTGTGTAGCGAAGTGAGCCCTTCAGATGAGAAAAGGGGCCAGTAAAATAAATAGTAGATGGATAACAGAAAAAAAAAGAAAATTAATTTCTAATTAATCAATCTTAAAATAATTTAATTGAAAATATTGTAATGCGTATATAAAAAATTGTGCAGTGTATATAAAATGCGATTGTTAAGTCAGGAATTAGGATAAGAGCTGTATTAATAAATGGTAAACAAAATGAATTGTTTTATTAGCTGAAATTGGAAAGTAACGAATGTTATTAAAATGGGGTTTTGTTTTGTTGAAATGACAAGCAAAGATGAAATTCCAGATTGAATCTTGATTATAGAATGCTTGTACAAGAATTTACAATAACAAAAAGTTGTTGGCTGATGCGACTAAAGAATTTACTGACACAAACAAAAATGCTGTAATGTTTTAATGTCAAGAAAAGATTACATGTTAAAAATGTGCATACCGATAAATAGAGGTGAAAACCCAGAGAAAGTCAGAGACCCGAGCCAGCTGTCCAAGTAGTAGCTAGGCCTTATGTCTGCGACCACCTCCACAGGGGGCACGGTCAGTCAAACTCAATATTTCCAGAGCTAGACAGCTTTTTGATGTGAAGTGTAGAAATATGAGACAAATGCAACTTACAAAGTTTAAAAGAGAAACACAGTAGCAGCTATACGTTGTCTGTTTGTTTGACAACTCAAAATTCAACAATATTCTGGATGAGAACTTTAACCTACAAAGAATGTTGACAGGTTATAAATAGATTTTGTAGTATCACGTTTTTTAAAAGTATATATACCCAGAGCATCTGAAGTGAGATAAGTTGAAATGAACGAAGTGGTTATATAATTTCAATTGTTGTCTCTCCTATTCATTGAAACAGCTGATCCCACAACAATTCCTTTCAGACCAACTGATCAACCAACACCAGTCTACAAGGTACAGGGTACCTCGGAACGGATCGTCACATTCATCGAATGTATACCTTTGTATATTCATGATAGCAGGGATGTACACCCTTGAGTATGATATCAAAATTTGTTCAGAGTGCCCCTCGATTCACAGATCACGTAATTTAGTGCTGTGCCGTGCCCTACTCAGCCACATAACATATACGTGGGGGCAGTTTTTATAAGTACATCAGTACGAGTCCAAACGCCCACCACCCAGGGTGTGGGAGGGGACAGGACACATCTCAGATGTGAGCCGCGACTGCCTCAATTGGAAAACGATCTTGTGAGCAGTAGTTAACACATCTAAGAGTTCGATTGATGTTACAAATGTTATGATTGTTTGATAAGCCTTGAAAAGAATGATTAACCCAGCCAACACTATTGTAAGCCAGCCGAATAAACATACGTATGTATAATTTTGAACTCCAAGTTTTCATTTGCAAGTGAAAAAGTTTTGATCACCAAGTTCCTTGCAGCATCAGATAAACGCTGTTACGACACCCAAAGAATCAGCTATGCAAGTCCCAGCTATACCAACCAGTTCAACACACAACCATCACCGAAAGCAAACAAGCAGTTCATACACTCGTTATGTAACACCAACAAAGTTTTGGAGAGATCTTCATTCTTCATCCATCCATCTATGGCTATGGTATGTATCTGGTTCCGGAAATACACAAGTGGTGCATACATGCTATGTACACAAGCCGTTTGCATATATGGGGGAATCTCCAAACCCCTATAACATAACACTTGGTATCCCTGCCAAGTTTGGTTCAGATTGGTTAAGTAGTTGTTGAGTTATCAATTTTTGGGACAAATACCTACAATGTGGGTGGGGCAAAATTTATATTTATACATGAAACTTTGTATTCATGGCAATTTTGGTTTATATCAGCCAAGTATTTTTCTGTATAATGGATTTAGGGCAGGTAACTGTGCATGGATCTGCTCGAAGCCCATTTCCCACCCTTCTACAAAATTTCATAAAAATTCAAAGAGAACTTTAAGAGATATTGTGTGGCCCTAGAGTGGAGGATAGTGTACATACAATGCAAAACTGGACCCTTGTTATATGTTTACAAAATGGGGAAATCTTGGTTTTTCTGTAGCTATGATATTGCTAGGTTCTTGTTACATATGCCTGCAGAGATTCGTCTAATTCTGTTCTGTGGTTTAGGCTTGCATAACTTTTAATGGACGTTAAAATTGTATACAAAAGTATAGGCTTTGATCAATACCCAAGCTTCACTTTTACATTATGACAAAATTTGTGTCAAGTAAAATTTCAGTAACTAACATGATAATTATAATGACACTTATTAGTGAGAGCCTATATTTGCTTGGCGTCGGTGTGCGCGACTGCTAAACGAGTGGCCTTAATCGTAAATGTGAATAAAGAAACAAACTCTGGAGTTTGTTTATTCACATTTACGATTTAGGCCACTCGTTTAGCAGTCGCTCACACTGACGCCGAGCAAATATAGGCTCTCACTAATAAGTGTCATTATAATTATCATATTCTGTCGATTGGATATAAAATTATCCATCATTTGATTTCAGTAACTAACATGAAAACTATAGTACAAAGTTTAAAAACCAAACACCATCAACCCATTTTGTGAAAACATGTTAACGCAAGCAAAGTTCCTTTAAGTTAAAACTTCCTGTTATTTTCAGGGGCTAAGGGTTGAAAAGATTAACTGTAATTATTGAGTACCACAATATTTATTTCCTTCCTGTGAAACACGTGCAACACAATTACCCTAGAAATAACTAAAATAAATTAAAATTAAATTAAATTAAAAATAACCAAATTTAAAAACAATAGCTTCCAATTGAGTGCACAAGGTGTACAAAGGTAGGTGAGCAACTTTGTTTACATTTTTGTCTTATGTTATTTTATTTGATGAAATTAAAATAATTACCAGTGTAAGAGTACACAACATAAAAATAGTGGGCACTATAACTGCAGAATTGCAGTACACAAATTTGGAACCTAGTACTCGTATTATACAAGAATTGTGTTATACACTATTATACACTTATTATTTGAAAAGAATATTGAAAATAACTGATCAAAGCAATTCACTCATTGTATTTTATTAGTGTCTTTTAATTTATACTAAAGAGAAATTTTCAGCTATAAGCAAACAACTTATAAATTTTGATACACTATGATGTATAAAGATGAAAGTAAAATGAAATTAAATAAGCTTCAAATTCAATGTAATTTGAATTTTGGGAAAAAATTTGTTTCAAAATCCCAACACTTAAATTACTATCAATTCAATGTTAAACATATAGAGAGTGAGCATAAAATCTTTCCCTAATTTCAAACATTTTTGCACAATACCGATGTTAGGTAAAAACATATGGTGTATTGCAAATTTTCTTTTTTTTTTTATTATTCCTGAACTTCAACATGTGCTCCATTTGGTGCCCAGAGAACAGCTAGGTGATACTCGATTTCACGGCTTGTGTGCTTCAACATTTCTCCAGTCACCTCAACTAAAGCATCAATATCCTTCTTGATATTAGGAACTGGTGAATTGAACATTTTGTCCTTGGTATACCCCCATAAAAAAAAGTCAGAGGTGGTGTGGTACCTGGGTAATGTTTTTAAGATATGATAATAATAATCAAGGAATGCTGTTATGCTCGCCTTGTATAACATAAAAGGAGGTAATATGCTGCCTATATACAAAGGATTTTTTTTTAAATTGGGGAACTGCTAGTTTGAAAGATGACAAGAAAGAGAAATCAGTTTCAGAAGCAAAAGCATAGATTCAAGTAGAAAAATTTACAATGTGGAAATATGAGAGTTTTGATTCGAGTGACCACTCCCAACCCCAAATTCTATAATCTTAGGATAGTGGAGAGGTCAGATGCAGTTCAAAAATAATCTAAGACAAAGGCCAGACCTACTCAAACACAGTATCAGGGTTGCCAGATTAGTTTTCTCAAAATTAGTTTTCCAAAAATCGGACCAAATGGGTCAAAACACCGGACAGAAAAAAATTGATGGCTAAAATTAGCTAATAGTGGCTAAACGTTGCTAGATTAGCATCACAATAATTAAAATAAATAGCTAAAAGTAGCTAGATCAGTATCATAATGATGAAAATAAATAGCTAAAAGTGACTAGAACTGATATCCGATATCTAAAACAACAAAAAATATCTAAATTTAGATATAAAATATCAAAGTTGGCAATGCTGAGTGGGGCCTTAAATCGGACAATTTTGGATGTCCAATTCTTAAAATTTTTAATTTGATATACAGGGCGAAAAACGGACACTATGTCCAAAATCAGACATATCTGGCAACCCTGCACAGTATCAAGTTTGTAAAGCGACAGAAAGTAAGTAGAGAAACAGGAGGTTTCCTCTCCCACCACTCAGCAACAAGTTCTTTCCCATGCTCAGGACTGTTTTGGTGGTTTTCTTTAAGGCTGCCAACATTCCTCAGTATTTGTGGAACAGAGAAACTTGTTTCTTAAACAAGAATGAAAGATGTTTGTCACAAAAGGAAAGAAGTAGAAAGAAGGTTTTTGTTTTTGTTGTTGGTTTTTCTCCATTTAAAAAAAAAAAGAAGCTTTGATAGACACAAAGATAAAAGATAAAAAAAAGGTGGCAGGATAGATTTGTCTGGAATAGCTCAAAAATGCTTCACAAATTACAGATCTTTCTTTTTCATCTGATCAAGGAATGCAGAGACTTAAATTCTTTTGCCATTTTATTCAGGTTTTTTTATGTTAATTACTATTTTGGTATTGGTATTCTTCAAAGTAACAAGCCAGGGTTGTTTGTAATGTCAAAGATGATCTTTCTGAGAAATCCTCCCAGGTGAAGCTAATTAGAAGCTAGTATCAAATGTTTGACAGTGAAGCAATAGATATGGGGATAGGAAAACCCATGTTTTATCATCTTTCTTTCATTGTTTGTCTGATGAACTTCAACAGATATGCAAACCAAAAAGGGAAGCCAAAATTCACTTCAACTGCTTCTATAATAAACAGTAACAAATGCCATAAACTAAAAGATACTGTATACAGGTTGAGTACCCTTTATCCAAAATGCCTGTTTCAGATTTTGGATTTTGTTTTAGTTTGGAATACACTTACACCTTACAATAGCTTGACTTTCTGTACTATAGATAACCATAAACATTTTCTCTTTTTCTTATCACTGTTACTTATAGGGGGTATCTGTAGCCCTTTTTTGACATTTTCAATAAAGTCTTTATACAGATGAGAGAATAAGCAAAAAATACAATGATTAATGCATGTAGGTCTGGCAGTGACAATAATTTGTTTTGATTGGGTCTTGTTTCGGCTTTCACTGTTTGTGATGTAAATATAGTTTTACATTTCTAAAGAGTTAAACAAAGATAACCAAGCGATTACTGTAGTCAGAATGAGCTGAATGCCTTTGGATATCGACCTCGTCTTTCGTTTTTGAATAATACTACTACAGTACGGTCAAATGTGCAATTTTCTACTTGTGACGTCACTGTCGGAGGGTAATCAGTCTGAGCAAAAAGTTGCGACAAAAAGCAACTAATAAAATTAAGATGAAGATAAAAAGTAGTCATAAAAATTTTAAATAATGATGATTTATAATACTTCATCTAATAAAAAAAAAAAAAACACAAAAATGTATTAAGTACTGTAACTACCAGATTGGAAAAGAAGGATAGGTTTAATGGTGTTATTCGAGCTTCTGCTCCCTGGCTTAATTGGTAAAGCAGGCTGGGATAAACGGTGCTTCCCCTTGGCTAGGGGATGTAGGTTCAAATCCTAACTGAGGCTTATTTTTTATTTTCCGATCAACGCTATTTGCTCACTGCTGGTGGGTAATCGGTCGGAGCAAAAAGTTGCAATAAAAAGCAACTAAGAAAATTAAGATGAACATACAAAGTAGTCATAAAGATTTAAAATAATAATATCCTAGAGATGTTACAAGAACCAAATAATTAACCAATACTATCTTTCTGCATATTCATTCATTCTTTAAAAGCTTTTAAAGAATTCTGAGGCAAAATCTAAATATTTACCTGACATTATCTTCAACACATTTTTCTTTCACTTCTTTAAGGAACTCAAGGACAGACATACAAAGTTACAAGCAATTATGATTTTATACCAATTTCAATATACAAAAATGACACAAATGCAGGCCAAAACAAACTATTTTGATCAGTGCATCACACCTCAATTTTCAAGTAATTTAATTATCCATAAAAACACACCACTAACGTGTGTCAGGGTTGATATAATTGTGGTGTAAATTAAATGTGAGGAAACCACCCATGAAAACTGATTTGAAAGCAATTTAAATACTGTTAGAATAAACAGTCTTTAAATTCTGATCAAATTATAAATAACATGGGAATGTGGTCTGGGTCAAACAAGTCCCAACAAACAATTGTATAGGCAGCTAGATGAAGTTCATGGTTCTGTTTAATCACTGTAAACATTAATGCAAACTTAGGAGGCATGGAAAGTGATCCTAAATGTTTAGAAAAATTAGAAATTATACATTAAAAACTTTAAAAGAAGAAACTTTACTAAAAACCTACATATAAACACATAAAAAGAATCCCATACAATACATTATATATACATATAATCTTAAACACAGTTATGTCTTAACCTATAGAAAGAACCCTTATAGTGTGCTTGTTTTAAATGAAAATTTTAAATTGTAAATAAACAAATTGTTGTAAAACCATAACATATGAGTATAGTATCTAGTGAGTGTATGCAACTTGTGGAGGAGAATCTCACGTGGGCAATATCTTGAGTTTTAGAAAAAGACAACAATCAACCCTCTGACAATGCTTCAGTTTAAAATTGATAGCAGTAACAAATAATTCCCAATATCTGGTATGATACACTACTTTTGTAACATTATGTGCAATTATTATTTCTGTGCAATATTTTGTTTTTATTTACATTGACTATGGGGATTTCATTTTAAATGACACTCTGTAAATTTTGCACCAAATACAATGCTTATTTAAAAATTTAATTCTGGTTAATTAATATTTGAAGGCAATTAACAAAAAAGAATTTGAAAAGAATTATTGAATAGTTCAACTTCACAAGAAATTATTAATAATCAGAGTGATGATTTGATCACAGAACAATAAAAATAACTACAATGTGATTATGCCCAGGTGAAATGATGCAGTTAATAAAACTATGCATCATACTATTGAAATTGAGATACTACCTTTTTTTTTTCTATCAATGGTAATAAACTATTCAGGTTAGCTAATAGCTAACTGAGGTAACTGCTATCCTAAAATGGAAAATTCCATTATATTTATATATTAAGGTTTTTCTTCTTCCTCTGTCAAAGAAAATATAAATTGTATGAGAAGGAATTGCTCTAACATAAAAAATAAGAATGTGTTCTTTGATGTTTCAATTACTAAGGAATTTCCAAAATTGACCAAAACAATTTTAAAAAGGCTTATTTTTTTTATAGATAAAATGCAATGAAATGCTGTGAATAGAAGTAAGTAAAATAAAAACCTACTCTAAAGCTGGTTCCTCCACAATCTCTTCAAAGATGAGGTAAAAGGCTGGTAATGTTTTCATTAAGAAAAACTGAAAGGAAATTTTTCTTCTCTCTTTGGTTAAAGGGTAAAAATAATCCTCAAGACCAAACAGGCAAATGCTGGTGTCTTTGACAATATCTCAACTTGATATGTTGAGCAGCTATATTCCAATGACATCCACTTCTTTCCAGGTCCCCCCTCCCTCTCTACCCAAGATCCCTTTCTTTTTAATCACAATGATAAATAAGGAAGAATCAAGAGATTGGGAAGCTTACTCAGATTAGGCTTTGAATGAAGACTATAGCCAATGACAAAGCAAGATATCAAGAGATGGAAGAAGAGAGTGATGTCATCAAGAAAAGAGCAGCAAAGGATGTGATAATAGGTGATGGAATGGGTATAAGGATGAAGTTAGGGAACAATCTATTCACACAGATTCACTTTGGAAAATACTCAAGTGAGGGTTAGAATCATGGCAGTGATATGAGAAACAAGAGTATCATGCATAGCCTTCATCAGGCTGTTGAATCAAAACGGTGCTAAAATAAATCAGAAAACTATTAGATGATGAAAGAGAAAAGGAGTAGATGAGAAGGAGTGGATAGTGTGTGTGAAGGGTGGTGAAGAGATACTCTGTGCTTTTCTTTGCTTTTGCTTAATTTATAAACGCACACATACAAACACACACTTATGCAGTCAGCAAGCAGACGGCTGATTGTTACAATTCTAATAGAAACAGTGCAGGAATGTGATGCTAACGCAGAATTGAAAGTAATTCACAAAAAAGAAAAGAGAAGGAAAATTATGCATAAAGAGAATGGGGCAAAGAGATGAAAGATGGCAGGGTTGGGTGGATTTTTTTTCTCTTAAAAAAAAAAAAAATTTGAAAACTTAATAAAGAAGGTTTGAGGGGGGGGGGGGTAAAAACATTGGAAGGGAGCCTGAACACAGACTTGAAAAAAAAAATCTCATTAGATAAAAAAGACTGAACCAAGTCAGAAAGAAAAGAACAAACCTTTCACCTCCTTACACCAACTAAAAAGATTGAAGTTTTCATGTGGCGGGGAAGGAGAGTATTATTTTGATGACACTCAGGGCAGTATTTGTATTGTTTGTTATAAGCTGTCAGAATGGCACAGCAAAGTTTGTTTATCCTTGATGAGTCATATAATATTTGGTTTCCAATAAGAGGGGAAAATCATTTAAATGACAAAGTCTAGCAACCTCTTTTTGAAAATTATATTGTTTCCTGCTGCTTTTATGGTTTTTAACAACAATAAAACCAGATTTCAGTTTGTTTCTTTGGCAAATTACAAACTACACCGCTTTAAAAAGCTGTAATCACTTGTCATAGTTAATGAATGATGAGCTTGTTGTTGAAGAGAATGCGGAACCCCGACAAAAGAAAGAGCAAAGAAGGAACACTTGTCATCATCCTGAACTGAAATTTAGGTGCACTGAATATAAAGTTATATCTTAATTGGAACACTGACAATACAAACCCACTTAAAATTATTCACATTTTGCAAATTCAAATAAGAAATCCTGAAAGAATTAATCAAGACAATGAAATCACGAGTATTCAGGATGCACTTTACTTTTTCCAGATATATGAGTTAAGATGATGCTTTGCACATTTTTGTTATTGGAAAAAAAGTTCAAGCAGTAACAGATCTTGTTCAATTTTTTTCTTTTTAATAAATACTCGCTTAAAGGCCGACTTTGGCAGCCATTAACCTCAATATCAAGTCACTTCCTATTTATAGAATTTATAAATAAATAAAAAGGGGAAACTACTCTGTAATTAGCATTTAATATACCTGGAATTATCTCCCCTAAGAAATCAGATCATTATAATATAGATTATCAGGGTGTGCAAACGGAGACCCCACACTTATCATTAAGTTGCAAATTGGACTGGAAATTGCTTTATTTTCCAAGTTAGAGCATTTTAACAGTATTGCGCTAACAAGAATCTTGGTATGCTGTGCCATTTTTGCTGTGTAACGGTAACAAAATGCAAGCAAGCAAACATACAGAAATAAGATCATTATGGGTTGATTATATTGATTAATATCTTCTATCATGTACATGAAATGTCAGAAGCTGATATTTTACATTCATGGTAAAGGATATATTTTATAGACTGTATGACACAGTTTAAAAGTTACTTGACAAATTCTTATCAAATTATAGCATTATTTTTCACAGCTGAAAAAGAGAAAGCTTCAAATATTCTAAGATGAATCATGGCAAATATAAACTCTGTATTTGCTGTGAAAACTAGCCATAATGATTAGCTTTTAAATGATGTACTATTGGTGATTTTAACTTTATTATTTAATAATTATTTCATAATGATTTGAGATGTACAAGTATTTACTCAACAGTTCAAAATAGTCAATATAAATTTGTACAGAGAAATCCTGGTGGACATTTTTTGGACTCTAGAGATAATTTTAGCAGAAAGGCCAGGTTGTATGAAAAATTGATCACACCAACTAGGATATCAGAAGTCAGGGGATGGAGATATTGGTGAAAATATTCATTGTTAATGTGGCAGATACCAGAAGTCATTTTGAAGCCTTTAGGTCAGCTCTAGATATTGTCCATTCAAAATAGAAATTATTTGGATAAAGACACTAGTATTTCATTTAACATTTACGAGATGCTGAATTTTTAAATAGTTTTTGATCTTCTTAATATTAAGAAAAAAAAGATTTTTGACAGAACACTGAGCAATCCTAGTTCAAAACCATCTAACTTTTCTCTTGCTTTCTAATAAAAATATAGGAATGGAAAGTTTACATTATTGTAAAATTGATAGTAGCAGGTATTGTACCCAAATAATCTATGGATAGACATTAGGTACAGAATTTTATCAATTCTAGATCATTAATTTTTAGTTCAATCCTGGTCTAAAATTGATGCTTTAGTTAAAGAACTCTTGTTGCATATAGATAAATCATGCCAGTTAGGATATTTGTCTATTACTAATCAGTCTTAAATTTAATCACAAAAACAAAAGATAAACAAAAAGAAAGAACTTCAATGAATAAAAATGATACTTATATTGCTTTCATCACGCATCTTGCATGACTATCAATTTTCCTAGCATGTATTTTAGAACAAACTGAGCACGATTGGCCTGAGAAGGAATGTGGCAGCACAATTGGCCTGAGAAGGAATGTGGCACCACAACCTTGGCCTGTACACTGATTATGTAATCCATAAACTTTTTCTGAAAAGCTGTTTTTATCTGTATAACCAATTTCAAGAAAACAAATCAACAATGTCAAAATCCTTTTCATGCCAACCACTGATACCTTCAATGTTCAAAACAAACATCTCAAGTATTGTCTATAACTTTGAGAAGAGTCATTAACATACCAAAT
>VCCN01006703.1:4805810-4824407 GCA_006491835.1 Architeuthis dux | reverse complement strand
AAACCTGGGATCGCAAGGGGAGGAATGTGACCTGGGACACTGCCCTAATATAAATAAATCTTTTATGGAGAATTGTCAGCTGAGGCGTATCCTTCCTTATTCCTTCCTCCCTGATACAACTCAAAGATTATGCTAAAGGAACTTCAGTCTTCATTTTTTTTAATTCAATGAAACATTGGCAACAATTATTAATTTTTTACTAGTATTTCTTTCATCTTAATTTTAGTTGCTATCCCAACTACTCAGACCATCAGACTACACCAGTGAGTAAACTGCGCAGATTGGAAATAAAGAGAATATTCTTTATTTCCGATCTGATCTCTTTTCTTACTGCCATAGACTAACAGTCTGAGTAGTTGCAATGAAAAGAAATTAAAATGAAGATAAAAGAAATACTAGTCAAAAATTAATAATGGTTTGCAGTCTTCATCTTATTTTTATTCTTCTGATGTTCTAAAAAAAAAATAAATAAATAAATAAATAAATAAAAATAAAAATTTCATTCACACCAAAGATGAAGAAACACTGCTAATGAAACCAAAACAGAGAAAAGATGCGGGGGGTGATCCCTTGCTTCAACTCAATACCGTCAAGATTCAACTTGTAACCAAAAGAATAGAATTTAAAATTGGTATTTTCATCTGTTAAAACTTACTGATAATAGCAACAATTACTTTATAAAAATATGATACACACTAAAGAAATAAATCTAATATCAACTATTATAATTTGATCACAGTTGAATATTTTACCATAAATAAAGTATAATCAGGATTATGATCCATGCCTTTCATTTCAGATCCATTCTGTCTATTGTAATAAAACTCTTCCAGTCATTTCATATCCACTGCAGAGAGGAAAAACTACAGATTCCTTTGAGCCAGGCTCAACAATAAATGGCAATTTTGACACTTTCATTTTGTGATTGCTGTGAATTATCAGTCAATTTATATTGTTGAGTTTACATTATCAAATATACTACTATTACTAGTTCATTGTAACCTTTTACTGAAGAGTTATTTTGCATGATTATATTGTGGCGAAGACTTGCCGGTTCAGAGACCAAAACGGGTGTGCATCACTTGTATTTGAGTTACCGGCAGCAAAGGACCCAGATCTGCTCATGGTGGCTCTTTTAAACCAAAAGCTTTCACAGTACATCTGGGATACTAACGCTTCACTCATCCTATGGGTCTTTGACACATACGGGTCTTTCCCCTGTTGTTCCGGCCGATAAAAAGGCAAAGCGACTAAAAAGGCAAAGCGACGGTCAAAGAGTGAGTCACGTTTTGGACTTGTACAATGTTGTTATCAGTCTGAGAATCTTAATGAGTTTTGATCTAGGTGAATGCATACCAGTGATTGTCTAGGAGGTGTCCCATTCAAGATTTTGTTCTGGCATTGGAGCTTTTGATGTGCTATCCAGTGACGTTTTGCTCTGAACTGTGTCAGTGTTTTCCCCCAACAACTTTTTGTGCAGCATTTAACATACCCTTCTAGTGTTGTCATACATCTTACTTCTACACACATTTTTGCAAACCTCAAGTTCTTTGAAGCCTGATATTAAAAGATATGATGCATTGAGGAAAAAATAATCCACGTATATAAAATACAATGTATTCATTGTGTGTAACACTTTTCAATGAGCACACAGATACTCTGAGCCTAGGCCAGTGATGGCAAACCTTTTTTAGCACTGTGTCAAAATTTTAATTTTTGAAATAATCCTGTTATCGGAGTGTCACTTACATATATACATGCATTTTAGTTTTAGGTAGATGCTTATAGATAAGTGGCCTAGGTTTCTAGTATATTTGGGTCATTCCGTGTCAAGTGGACCAATTTTGGGAAAGTGCCCCACTTGACCATCTTAGATTTTGCTCTAACTTTGCGCACATGTTCATTTCGGTTTGAAATGAAGTCCTGTAAAATTTTAGCTCAATACCTTTACTCGTTCAGTCACTATGGATCCAAGAACAACGACTACTTTGTTCGAAGCGACAATGACCAAATTCTTTTTTCCATTTTCAACTAGCAACTATTCCACAATAGGAACTTCTACTGCACTGAAAATCTGTTCTCAGGGTCAACTTTATATGTAAATTTTGAAAATGTTATCAGCCTAGCTCTAGAAAGCATCAGTTTTTTAGAAAAAGATTTCAAAGTGGGCTCCAAATTGCATTGGTATTTCCAAGAAGCCATTTTTAAGTAATCATTACTCAGGACCTAGCCAACTTTGTGTGCTCTGTCTGGCAATGAAGAAAGTGATGTCAATGCACTACAAAATGTTACAATCTGGATCTTTCTAGCTTTTCTAGATCCTGATATATACAGTCTCAAAAATGGCCTGAATTACCCTATTAACCTATGAATTGAATATTCAACCAGCTCCAAACACAAAATGTATTTGATAAAATCTAACCTGAGAAAGAAGGGGGGGGGGGTTCCATCTTGTTACAGTAAATTTCATGTTTAAACATATTTTGTTCTCCTCTTTTATCCTTACTACTAATTAAAGATAAATACAAACTGTGCAAATAAATGAAATTCCCAAATCGCAATGTCATTAAACAAAATGCTCTATTAGGACCAGTGATTGAAATTGGTTTCAGGAACTAAGTATAAGGTAAGGTTGGAATTTGGGGCCTAGGTATATGTTAAAGTCTCCATTAATAGACACTGAACATACAAAAAACCTGGAAATTCAGATGTAGGTATATGCTGTATCCCCACATACCCCCCCTTTCAACCACTGATTAGAACATGAAAGAATCAAGCCCCAAGTATTCTAAACATTGCTCTTTTCAGTGGTTCTTGGTAGAAAATTGTGAAGATTGTTCCACATGTACATTGGTGCATTTTTGTCATTTCTTTTAATTCGGGCCATATTTGAGACCTCAGGATCTAGAAAAGCTAGAAAGATCCAAATTGTAACATTTTGTAGTGCACTGACATCACTTTCTTCCTTGCCAGACAGAGCACACAAAGTTGGCTTCATTTCAAACCCAAATGAACATGTGAGCAAAATTAGAGCAAAATCCGAGATGGTCGACTGGTCCACTCGTCACGGAATGTCCCATTTATAAAACTAGTATAGGAGTTTAATAAAAGTATAACTGGAAATTTCAAAATATACTTACGAAACTAAGATAGTAAAATGAAATTTAGAAAGTTTTTTTCTTCTCCAAAGCCCATCATTATGTCACTGACATGCATGTCATAGTTGCTCCATTACTGGTCTAGGCAAAAGAGCTGATCCATATGTAAATAATCCCATCACTTTTTACAGGTACTATACTAGTATTTAATAATAATGTTCAGATTTGATCAGTCAGCAAAATGAATTGCTCAGGTGACTTGGTGTAGGGGTATCACTGGTAGAGGCTCGGCTCATTTCAGTGACAGCGAATGTTCTGCAGTTTGATACTAGTAAAAGAGTAAAAGGCTATAAAGATGAAAGTGGTATAACCCATTCTAGTTTCCTTTTATTACTATGACTAAAATGTCAAGCCATGTAACTGAGAATCCTTTAAGGAATAATATCTTGACATAATATACCGTTAATAAATGGTCCCTCGATACATAAAGAACAGAAATAACAGGCATAGGATAAGGTCAAGCAATTCTTTAACATCATATTCTTATTTTTCTTTCCTGTTCGTTCACTGTAAAAGTGGCTACCAAATTATAAAAGAACTTCACTGATTGCTTTGACAGGTTTCCTCTTTAAGGATGGTTTTGCTTTCTGATATACAGTAATTCAATGCAAATTATGTACCTCAGCCACTAAAAGCTTGTTCAAGCCTTATAAAAATAATAATACAGCATTAACATTGCCTTTATACAATTTACATGAAAGAGATTGTTATCACAAATAACCTTCCTAACCTCTCCTAAAATCTGCTTCTGAGTAAGAAAATCCTCATTTTTAGTTCACTACTAGAACTGTAATTCAATAACTTTAGAGATAAGTTTCATCATGTAAATTAGCTTGTTACTTCATAAAGTCATCAAAGGAAGTAGAGAGAAAATAGAAAACCTACATAATCAGATATATTCTGGCTATATGATCCATACAATACAAGCAACATATTTCTAAGATGCTGGACATGCACTGGAGGTTAATTAGTAATCAAGAATATCATCAACAACCTTCCAATGTTTTACTCAGCTCAGCAATCTTTGGAAAGGGGACAGAATTGACATTTTTTTTAAAGGCAATTTACCATGATTTGCTATGTCATTGTTCATCACGAACATTCTAAAACATGAAAGTACTTCTCAGTATAAGTCCTTTAAGACTTGTAAACCGGTAATATTTAATTGTATAATATATAAACCGTCCCATTTGAGAAACTAGTTTTTTTTTCAACTCAAATTACACATTTCTAGCTTTGTTTATTTTACAAGCCCATAAGCCTCTCTAAAGTAAAATGATCCAAATATTACAAAGTATTTAAAGAGGTGAAAATAAAAAGAACAAGCTACAACTACAAGGAAGAAAAATAAAATCATTTCTGAAACAAAAAAACAATGGCATATTCAATATGAAATCAAATGATATTTTATATCCAACAGAATATGATAATTATAATGACATTTATTAGTTGAGAGCCTATATTTGCCCGGCATTGGTGTGAGCGACTGCTAAATGAGCGGCCTAAATCATAAATGTGAATAAAGAAACAAACTGTGCAGGAATCTACCTTATACGCAGGTACTGCTCTACTGACTGAGCTAATGAAGGACTCATGGTAGGCAGGAGTGTTTTAAACCTACACTTTGTTGGCTTATCCATTCTAAAATGTTCGTATTTTAGGCACGAATATAGTGTGGCTCTCAACAGTATGAAATCAAATGATGGATAATTTTATATCCGACAGAATCATACTGTCAACATCGAGAGTCACACTATATTCGTGCCTAAAATACGAACATGAGAATGGAGAAGCCAACAAAGTGTAGGTTTAAAAGACTCCTGCCTACCACAAGTCCTTCGTTAGCTCAGTCGGTAGAGCAGTACCTGAAGAAGCCAGGATGAACTGGAGAAACGTCAATAAATTAAAGAAATCTCTTGGTCTTCTGAATTGTCATTTCACTAATACCTATCTATCTACCTATATACCTATCCATCTATATACCTACCTACCTACACATACACACACACATACAATATCAGAAACATCAGATGAGTTACAAAACATGTTAAGTGATCTAAGTAGGGAAAGTCTCAAAATAGGATTAAAGATGAACAGAACTAAGACAAAAGTAATGTTTAACAATAAAGTTCCGAAAACGTCCATAAGAATAGAAGAATAAAAAAGCAAAATAAAATGGTGTATAATGATTAGTTGGAAAGCATTTAGTAAACAGACATATTGAAAAGTACCTTGTCAATATGCTTGAAACATAAAATGTACAATCAATTTATAATACCAGCAATGACATACAGATGTGAAGCATGGAAACTAACAAAATCACCTGAAAACAAACTTAGAATCACAGAGAGCAATGGAAAGAGCAATGCTAGGAATAAAACGAAGAGATAGAAAAAGATCAACATGGATACGAAAGCAGACCAAAGTAAAAGATATACAAGTAATTAAGCAACCAAAATGGAGATGGACTGGGCACCTAGCAAGAAGGAAAGATAACAGATGCTGCAAACGGTTAACTGATTGGTGCCCAAGAGATAATAAACACAGTAGGAGAAGACCAGGCATAAGATAGAGAGATGAGATACTAATGTATGCCAGTAAGACATAGCAGAGGTTAGCACAATCACAGTCAGCAAGGAAGGAGCTGGGAGAGGCCTTTGTCCAGCAGCAGACTTATTTATGATAGCTGATGACGATACATATATATACGTAGGTACATTAATGTCTGCAGCCAAATGATGAAAAAAAAACAAAAACGAAGGTATTTATTAAATTGATAAAGATAAAATCTTAGGTATACATATAAAATAGAAAACCAATAAAATCTACTAGAAGTCAATTCATGGTTGAGCTATTGCTTCAAAAACAGGTTAGGCATTTTAGCCTTGAATATTCCCAAAGGCAGCAGGCAACATAAAACTAATGATATTATCTATCAAAGGCAAGCCTGCTAAAACAGAAATGAAGAGATATTCACTGCCAGGTCATGAAACATTAGACAAATGATGAACAGCCACCATTGTTGGACACTATTAAATGTGTTCTAATATCAAGCGCATTGATTTAAGGAACATGATTTTATATGATGAATGCAAAAAGAAATATATCTGATATTTTTGTTTCATACTGTCAGCATAGAGAACCACATTATATTTGCACCTAAATACGAATGTGAGACCAGCAATGTGTAGGATTAAAAGACTCCTGCCTACCATGAGAACATCATTAGCTCAGTTGGTAGAGCAGAACCTGCGTATACGGTTGCTTCCAGGGTGGACGCAGGTTTGATCCGTTTTTTATATTTACATTTACAATTTAGGCTGCTTGTTTAGCAGTCGTTCAAACCGGCACCAGGCAAATATAGATTCTCAACTAATAAATGTCTTTATAATTATCATATTCTGCTGGATATAAAAATTATCCATTATTTGATTTCATTACTTAATCTTCATTTTATCAATTATTTTGATGTTTAATCATTTCGACAGAAAACCAGCTTTTAACATTACCAAATTTGATTCAAAATTGTCTATAACTTTGAGAAGTTTAAAATACAAACTTTTTTCCGGACAATCCAATCTCTTGGGAAAAAATCAAAGATGGGAAGAAGAGATTGGATTATCCCCCAAAAAGTTTGAATCAATTCAACTTGTTTTATAAGATCCATACCTGTATATTAAACTACACTCAATTTCAGTACTTTTAACATGGCAAATAAAAATGGAATAAACTAAGACAATGGAAATTCTATTGTCTTAGCTTGGCTTCTATTGTAATCAGAATAGAGAAATAGATAAAAATAGATAAAATCAAATCTTCTAATCCAGATAAAGATCAAACATGTAGTGTAGAAACGGTTCTTCGAACGATTGAACTCCTTTGTAAACATAATGTTTCGGCCGATCAATTCTTCGGCCTTCTTCAGGTGTAAAATCCAAGTGTGATGGGTTAAACAGAAGTTATGTTTAAAGGGGGTAACACTTATAGCGCCAGGCCCAGGTGTTTCTATGTCTTTGTCTTGTCGGGTTTAGGTCCGTTGAGAAACAACAAGAAGGAGTTCAATCGTCTGAAGAACCATTTGAATATTAATGACCCTTCTCAAAACTATAGACTGTACACTACATATTTTCTAAGTTCAATCAATAGTAAAAACAAATTTAATACAACATTTAAATATGTTGACATTTATATCTTTTTTTAAAAATTGCAAACTAATAAGATATTCTAAATTTTTTGTATGTAACTTCTTGAAAATGATGCTTTTATTTACACTAATAGACATACACAAAATAAATTTGATCTCTAGAGGTGAGAGAACAATTTAAAAATAAAATGGAAATCTTTCAAAATTTAAGCAGTGAAATATGTAGAACTCATTAAATATTATTTAAGTTAACACACATCTGGGAATGCTTCCTCACATGAGAGAACTCACATGGAAACCATTCTGGCAACATATTCTTACAAGCTATTAACATAAAGAAACTTAGTCATTAAGACATTTTACAGTCACCGTTATTACTCATGAATACGTATATTAAAAAAAATTACTTTAGTTCAAGTACTACTAAACATTAGTGAAATTTTATGGGAACTAATTGATGAAACTAAATAAATATAGCTAAATATGTCTCTTCAGGCTCAAAGATTAAAACAATATTACAAAACAGTAAATGTGATTCAGAAAAACATACTTGGAAATAATCAACATTGGATTAACAAACATGAATCATAGTTGGTTTTATTACTATAACAATGTTTAGCCTTGTCATTAACAATATCAACTTCTTGCTTGTTAATGTTAATCAAATATTGATCACCAACAACCATATTTTTCAAAGTTATCTTCATTCAATGTTTTAAAATTGTCTCATGGAAAAGGTTTTCATTACAAAATGAATACTATTGAAGCCAGTCTTTTCCTATATAATCTCTGTAAAGAACTATACAAAAGAATTTCCCCCAAAGTAAATTTAACATTAGAAACAATTTTCCAATATTACTTGGAAAAAAATATACTTACATAGCGAGAGATCCAATCCTATATTTTAAGCTGTATTTGAGCCAAACTTCATATCAGGGCTCAAAATTAACGTTGTCCTGGGAACGGTAAAGATGTGTTCGAGACGAACAAATATCCCCAAGAACGGAAATTTTTTTTTTTTTTTAAATCACTTCCTTCCTGGAGGCATCTAGGGAAGATATCTTTTTCTTCTTTTTGAAAAAAATTTGGTGAGGATTGTTCTTGTCGTTTTGTTGTTTTTGTTACAGTAGAAAAACAAAGTCAACTCCAGGTTTGGACTGGAGTTTGACAATTATTTATTTCCTCAACATTTTAATGGTGTTTTTATTATGCTACTAAAAACTGACAACTATAGTTGATAATAACAAAGTAAAGAAACAACATTTTGATTTTGGGACCATTTAGATTTCCTTTGAGATGGTTAAAATTGTTTTTCGGGACGGTTTACATTTCCTTCGAGACAGTTAAAAATTGTTTTCCAGGACGGTAGTGAAAAAAGTTAGTCTGGAGCTCTGTCTAATATACTCTAACTAACCTGTAACTGAAGAAAAAAAAACATTTGCAAGTCTTAGAGAAAAGATCATCTAACTTAATTCCAAATTATCAAAGATCGATAGATAACAAGACTCCTTTGTGAATTGGAATCTAATCTAATAAAAAGGAGGAAAAGGTTGATTGAAATGGAAGAAAAAGGTGAAGATGGGAAGAAAGAAGAAAGCAAGAATCAGATTTCATTGTTAAAGGGAGATCACCAAACAAACTTTTTCTGAACTTTTTAAAAACTTCACAATCAATATAAAAAACTTAGAAAGTTTTCCTAAAATTAAGCATATATTTGAAGTAATCCTGTATTATTTCCTTTCCTTTCTATTCTATGTTACTTTAAAAAATAAATAATTCTCTTTGCTTTCAACTACAACAGGAAATATCTACACCTTAACTTGATGCAGGTGATGATTGAGGACATAAATTCAACAAGTTATCTAAACATTTAAATATAAGCAGGGCATATGAAACTACAAAAAATGTAACCAAAACTTGAAACCTAGAAACATCAAACTTGATTTAAAGTAAATTTTATTTGAAGTTTGCAATCAGGATTACATTGTGTAATGCAATTTCTGTTCCTGGATAATAGGTGTTATTTTCTAATTGCTTACATATGAAAAGTATAGAAAATGGCTATTATTCCTTTCAAAGTTGCTTTTGTGACCAGGACAGTGATATTTTGAAATTTACCTATTTCCAATTGTACAATGGGTGAACTTTCATATTTTTATTCAAATTTTTTTTAAAAAACCACATTTTTTTTCTTTTTCAGAAAAGTATTATCATATGAATCCAAATTAACATTTATGTACACTAATGTTAAACAAAAGAGTTCGCAAAAGATTTAGAAGTGAGTAGTTTATTGAGATTTACGATTGCACTGTAATTCACTTTCACGAATCCGACTCCAAAACAATCTCCCCTCATATTCTCGTTATATGTTCCTTGGTAGTGGCATTCAAAGTCCAGTATGTCCTGTTTGAAATTCTCGCCTTGCTCCTCAGAATACGCTCACATGTTCTCCTTGAATTTATCAAGATTAGTGTCAAGGATTTGGACTTTGAGGGACAGCCTGCAGCCCATTTTACCTTAGTTTTTCAGCATAATCTCAACCAGGTCCACATCGTTTTGGCCTTGTGATTGCCCTGGAAGCCCTGAACCACTGTGACAAAGCTGTACCAAGCTCTTTCCTAGTGAGCTTCTTGGGGAATTTCTTGCACTCCAGGATCTGTGGTCTGACGAAGATACCAGTTTTGACGTCTACCTCAGAGACTACCCTGCTAAGATGTGCGAGGCCTACAAGGCATATTTTGGCATGTCTATCGGGGATCAAGACAAATTCTGGGCACTTCATTTCACCTCCAATACAACAGTGTCAAGAGTCAAGACCTTGCTAGACACCTTGAAGTATGATGAGTACAGCGCGGGGGGGGGGCTGGTTATTGGAGACTTCAAAAGGGTGGCAAGCCTGATGGATCTCTAAGTTTCCCTGTAATCTTTGCCTTTTGGACAGCAGACACTTTGGCGCACTACCAAAGGTGGTAGTGGCCATAGCCACCCGAATTCTATGTGGGGATGAACCATGTCACTGGTTGATCCCTGGAAGGCATTGATGCCACCACTGTACATAAAATTAGGCCTTATGAAACAATTTTTCCCAGGTCTAGATAAGAAGTTTGCAGCTTTCAAGTACTTTCCCTAAGCTGTCGGAGACAAAATAGGTAAATTACAAGATATCAATGTTCTTATCACGAAAGCAAAGTTTGAACGGAATAATAGCTATAATCAATCAGGAAAAAACATTTATTACCCAGGAACAGAAAAAAAAAGTTTTAAAAAGTTGCATAGTGTTATACAAGTAAAAATGGCAAATCAATTTATACTTGCTAGCAAGTAAAGGTAGAGAGAAATGGGCTGGTCAACCGTGAACGGTCAGTTACTAAGGCAACAGGTTCAAGACCTCAAGAAACAATGATCAGCTGATCACATAAGAAATAATTTATTATACAAGAACCATATTAATCATTGTATTTATTTCTTCTTGTTCAAAGCTTTGCTTTATTAGACACAGGCCTATATATTAAAATTGTCAACATAGGTTTCTTCAGTTTTTAAGTTGGTCTGGCTATCTATCTATGTGTTGAGTGCACCAATGGAGCTAGCAGGCTGAAAATTTAAACATTTACTCCTTATTATGTCTAGCAAAAACTTCTTTTTTATTGTTTTTTTTTAAATTCCCCACCATAATGTTTTAGTGGGGTTTTAATTTGCAATGTAAGTTTATGCTAAACTGGTCCCTTATTTTGTGTCTGGCAGCATTCAAGATTGTTTTTGAAAATTCAGACTTTTTTTAGTGATCACTGCCAACAAAGGGCGAGAGAAGTAACTTATTCATTAATCACCCCTTTTTCCAATTGATCACCTCCAACACAGCATGCTGCCAAAAGATGTTGGTCACATGACAGTTTCTATTGAGTGACTAAACAGACCTGTCACCTTTTGTTTTAATCTCACTACTTTTGATATTTTAATTTTTCTGCTCATCACATATGCTTAATATTTTATACACAAACAAATGAAACAACTCGTATTACAGAATTGCTTATGAAATGTATATATTCAATAACTTGATAAACAAAAGCTTTGAAAATTAAAGCTACAATAAAGCCATATCTAAGTAGTAGATTCACTAAGGCTCCTCTTATGAAAAGAAGATTATATTACCACAGCTGTTATCCATTTAATTCCGCCAAGCGAACATTTTTTTTCACTTTATTTGACACAGATTTCAAGTGACTACTCAATCTCCAGATCTAAAGTCTGTTCAATCTTAAGCTCAAAGTATTAAAAAGATTACTTGCATGCTAAATATTCTGCTCAATTTGCTAAAGCTGCAAGACAAATCCACATCATCAGCTTTACAGTCAAGTTATTACAAACAGGATTTAAGGGACCTAAACCCATGGGGAGTTTAGCACTTACTCCTACCACCATCATTGCTGTAACAGCTTCTTTGTGCAAGATTACAAATTAATGAGTAAACAAATCGAAGCGGGCACTAAATAGGAAAGTGCCAATTAGAATGCATTCCGGCTTATACAAGGTCTGTCTGGAAAGTATCAAGCCATTTTGGTTATCTTTACAGACTATTTTGGAAAGTGGAAGGGATGCTGGGATAAGTGTGTGCGGTTCCATATTATTATTCTAATATTTACATTATTATTTCATTACTTCTATATATGTTTATTGTGCAAAACAACAATAAGCATTCTATTGCCTTGAGTATAATTACCAGTACAAGTAACAAAAAATATCTAAATTTTATTTTCAAATTTTTATCTTCCTCTGATTTAAACATTCCTCAAGTCCTACTTACGAACCTTTAATGATTTTCCAGTTACCTTTTAGGGAATTAGTAGATAATACAGCAACAAAAATATGTTGGCAATGAAAAGGTTTAATTGGAAAACAATGACAAATACTACAGGGAAATTAATTGTACATATATGATATGCATGCATAAAACAATTACAGCTGTACCATGATCAAATTACTGTAATTCGTACATATCAAATACACTAGAGTAAAGATCAATTCTTTACTGTAGCCAAAATCCACATGTTCAATCTATCTATTGCAGAAGTCATTTGCAGTTTACCAGAGAGTTTTTTCAAATGTAAGATGTGAGAAAAAAATAAGTTCTTTGAAGAAAAGTAAACGAGTGCCTGCCACAGAGCAATGTTTAAAGTGTTAGTTTGGCAGTCCACTTCTCAATGAGTGCTCTGTGAATTATGCCAATATTGGCCTAGTCAGACATATTGTTGAAGCAAAGCAACAAAAATATTTCACTCATTAGTATCATATGAAGCTGTTTTGACAAATATATGAAGAGGTAAAATAGCTAGCAAAAATCAAAACATTTCTCCATTATGCTATCATCTGTGAGAAGAAATGTTGATTAAAACTGAATTATTCTTCCAACTCAAATCGATATATCCATGCACACTGAAGTAGATATCATTGGTAGAACTTGAACCAAGTCGTTGCATAGCATTTATTAATGTTCAACAACTTTTACAATGGTTCATGTCTGTAATGTACATCTGACAGTATCTGATATTACTAAACATCTTGAACAACTCCAATGAACAGCCAACTGGATGGGCTGTCTATTATGAGGTGTATCAAGGGTGTTTTTATATTTTGATAACATCTTCAAATCTGTTCAATCTGTCCTTGGGCATATATCTACATTTAACCAATGGCTACTCTTTGTTTGGCATTATTCAACTTGATAACCAAATTGGCTTTGAAATCTGTTTCTATCTCCATTGCCTAAATAGTTTTTTAGATAACCAACCCCATCTTTTCAACACTCAAAACTGAACGATTTGTATCCCAAAGACCCCTTTTACATATACTCAACGTATATATATATATATTTTTTTTTTTTTTCAGAATAAAATTTTTAAGTAAAAGAACTGGCATGATTATTTTAACATGACTTATCACAATCTTTAATTTTAGAAATCTAGTAAGCAACAGACAACATATAAGGTAAGGTATACAAGATATAAAAAAATGAAAACTTCATATGATCACAATTATTATTGATTCATTAAAGCCATGAAACAGAATGCCTGTAATTCTGTAGCAAGTGAAAAGGAAAGTAAAAGTAAAATAAGAAGAGAAAACGAAAAAGGGAGGAGAGTAATTTCAAGAAAAGTGAAAGAAAAATTAGGTAAAGGCAACAAATCACAACTATCAAGCATTGATTTATATTTCGACACAAATGCATCAATACATCTCTCAATGCACAATGCCAAAAAAAATATATTTTAAAAAAAAACCAAAATCATGGTGCTGGCAGCACAAAGTTTATGACTAGTCAAAAGCAAATTATATGAAAATTTTCAGTTTTTATAAAAAAAAAAAGAAAAAAGAAGTTAAATAAAACCATCATTCACTATAACTACATTGATATCCTCAAAGTCTTCAAGTTACTGCAATATCTATTTCTACTGAATCTTTGGTATTTAATTTCCATCCAAGTAGAATATATAAGCTGGTATTATATTTATTCTTACAAGGAAAATTTTCAAATAAATAAATGAAGCTGATAAAAAGAAAAAAATCTGCACAAATGTTTTTTCTTCTTAAATATGCACTTATAAAAATTATTATTTGGTAGATCTTTGTAAAATTTGCACAAATTACTGAAAAAAGAGTTAATGAATTCAGTTATCAACATTGACACATTAATGATATACCAATTGGCAAATAACATCCAAAACCAACGAAAACATGACTAATAAATATAAATATATTTCCTGGATACATCTGGATGGGTATATATATAGGTTCATAACACCCTGCACAGGGTGTTATGAACTAATAAAATATTTTTCTTCAATATTTGTTTTACTAATGTAACATAACTTAAAACATGGGTCTACTAATATATTTATGACTACTTTTTATTTATTTATTTTAATATATATATATATATATATATACACACACACACACAGTTGCTGGCTTCACAAAAGATCCGATATGTTCCACTTCAGCTGCAGGTCCACTGATGACGGATCAGGCCAATAAGAGACAGGCATGTCCTTCCACAGCAACAGCATGAGAATGTTGGAGAAGTAGAATGAGGATGAATTTAAAACTCTGGTTTTACTGTTATGTCTTGTGTCAATGTTGCTTCAGCAGTTTTTCTCAGAGAGATAGATAGTAGGGAAGACTGTGTGTCTCCAGGTTTTCCTGTCAGTAGCTTGTATTACCTACTGGCAGTAGTCAATGCCAAAGGAAGTGAAGGTCTTCTTTAAAGATTCCTTGTACCTCTTCTATGGCGTTCCTCTGTCTCACTGACATGTGGACAGTTCACCAAACAGTAAAACCTTTGGTAGATGACAGTCTTCCGCCCTTGGCACATGACCTGCCCAGAGTAGCTGTCTCTTGTAGAGCATGGCCTTCATGCCTTCTACGCCTACTTGAACACTTACATGAATGCTACCTCCACACCATTCGCAGTGTGTACAGGAGTGACTTCATTACTAACACCAAAGTCTTCAAGATTGCTACCCCCCCCCCACACACACACACACAAGAATTTCCTCTATAGAAAAATTTCAAACTGTGAAAGAAAACACGTTATAATTTTAAATATTGGCATGTGGGATCCTGAGATCCTGCAACTGCCTTTTTCCCCTGCATTTTCCTAGTGCACTTCAAGAGTGTCAATCAGTTTGTTCTTTGTCATCGTCTTCATTATTTCTTCTTCTTTTTCAAGCATTTACATGCTCACACCAAATGTCTGATAGAAAGTCTCCTTAAATCTCCAGCGCCTTTCTCAGTATCTTCACAGACACCAACAATGCCAGGGTTTGGACAGTCTCAACTCTTCCTCAAATTCCTAATTCATCCAATCTTGCCTCGAGTGTTTTTGGCCCTGTTTGAAGTGCACCAACTATTATAGGCACAATCCCAACCTTCATATTCCACACTTTTTGTATCTCCCGAGCAGGATCCTGGTGTTTTTAAAATCCTGTGGGCTGCTATTACAGCCACAATCTGACAGGTCCTCATTTCCTGGTTTACAACTATCAGATCACAAACATCACAAAATTGATTGTTAGAGCTACATGAAAGTTAACTTCTTTACTCTCAAGTTTTAACAATTCCAGCTGGTGACAAAGTTTTATGAAAGTATATACATCTAGAAGAAAGATACTGGCCCAGATTTTATTTTTTTTAAAAAGGAAGAATAAAAGTTTTGTTATAAGTAATGAAAGCACTTCCTAAATGTTTTCAACCTCATTTTTAAGTTAAAGACACAAAGGCAAAGATTAGTTGATCAGATCCTATATAATATGTGTGTATAATTGAGAAATGTAAAATAATTTCATACAATATTCCACATAAGCTTCATTTATGTACCAACAGGACATGGGCTTGGTAACAAGCCTATGTTCTGTCTTAGGTCGACTTTGGTGTAATTTATAATAATTTCAGTGCAGAATATCTTTCCATTTCCGCTTTTTAATCTTTCTTGGCTAATATTTCTGAGAGCGACTTTTGTTTTTCATTTCTCAAATCTCAAACAAAAGTACATATTTCAATAACCTAACTGTTATGTACCCAGCAAATTCAGGCTTATATAATTTGTTATATAATGCTCAATGTAACTCTTATGTAATTGTAAAATCTAGCGTAACCATAGTATCAGAGAAATATCCAAGTATATAATAAAACATTATCAAGGTCTTCTTCATAATGTATAGAGAAATTTTAATGTAAGGAGACTGGTTTGCTTGAGTCTTATTGTAACAGTAGAATGCAAGATCTTTGGCCTTTATACAGAAACTGGAATGCAAGTCTAGTATCAGACCCTTTTCTTTCAAAGACAGAATATTTGAATCATCTAAATTTTGACTTCAGGATATATAATGTCCCAAATATTTGATTAGAAATGAGATAATTTCCAAGTTTTCATAAAAGATATCCTGGTATTGTGGATAGAATAGACATTATATACAGAATATACAATTGATGTAGTTAAATTATTTGACAATTTGATTTCATATTAAAGTACCATAAGAATCAGAACATATTGATTCATATCCCTAACCTGTCCTACTCAATTACAGCCTAATTTATTTCATGGTAACATCTTGATATCACCACAGTATTAGCACTGATACCGGGATCTACCGTAAGATCGCCCATGCGATTGATCACCCATGGATGGTTATTTTAGGTGGGTGTTTATTCGGGTTCAAGTTTTTAATAGATGAAAATTTGAAAGCATCTATGTTTTAGTGCACTTTAGTATAAAAAAAGTAGACAACTTGAATACGCATATAATAATTAAGACATCAAGTCCGAAATATCTGTCAATTCGTTGTATAAATAAAAAGTTGCTTCAAATAAATTAATTTGCTCGATACTTCTTCATTATTGCTGAATGAGTTTGAAAACAAACAAGTTATATTATTTATTTATTAAAAAAATTAAATTATTTTTGGTGTTTGCAGGTACTAAATACAATCTATATAATATATAGACTGTATTTAGTATATATATACGTTCGGCTCTCGTAGCAACTTAAAAAGAAAACACTGTCCAAAAAATGATTAAAACAAGTTGCCGATTGATAGTGAAGTGAATAAAAATATGTGAGTGGTAACTTTTATTGTTTTATTATCAATTTAGCAGTTGTGATGGCCTTTGAATAATGGTCCATTTTTTCCACCCAAATTTGGCTGTTTTCCGTTTTACCACCCTGGGCGATCTTACAGTAGATCCTGGTATACTGATTTATTATGCTTTTACTTCTCATAAACAAGATTAAAAATAATATGTTATCATGAAATAATTATATGCATACAGTCATAAACCAAACAAGTTTTATTAATGACCGCCACCCACAACAAACCGGTTTAATCACTGTTGCTGGGTTTAGGTTATTCATGTGTTATGACATTTATATGTATATATCTATGTACAGACTTCGCCCAGCCCTAACTGTTCATAGTAGAAACTTGAAATTTTGTACACACACTCTCCTCAAGGAGTAGGGAAAATGTTTTTTATTTCTTTTTTTGAAAATTCCCCCCCCTAAATAGTTTTTTAGTGGGGGGAACCAATTTGCAATGTAAGTTCATCCTAAATTGATCCCTTAGTTTGTGTCTGGCTGCATTCATCCATGTGTTGTTTTTTTAAATCATGAATTTATGATTCAAACAATACTGGTAGTATTTTCATCAAGGTAACTTAATTTTACCACCACCACTACTTAATTTACAAGGTGAAAAGAAGCATCTACAGGTGGCAGTGATTCATAATTTCCCTTGGAATACTAGTTTTTTTATATCTTTATTATTACAGAATTTCATACAATATAATGTTCAGAATCATTATTTTTAAATATGTCCCTTGTTAACAGATTAATAAAACTTTGTAAAATATAAACATCATGAAAGTAAAAATCAACAGGGATTGAAATGTGTTTATCTTAAATTCATCAAGCTAAAAGCTTATTATATATTATATAAACTTAAAACTGTGTAGGCATTCAGGAAACTAAATGTTTACTTAAGTTTGATAGCTGTAAGTAAACAGCAAATCTTATCTGTGATTTACTTAGCATACAAGCTCTAAACACTACATTAGCGATGGCATTAAAAACCACAAATAGATTCGGATTCCATTTTGTTTATTTGTAATCATTCTTTTCCTAAATTGATATCTTAATGATTATAGTTAGCTTGAAAACTAATATCCCATCAGTAATAGATAAGCTAAGGCAGCCATTCTCAAAGGGGGCCATATGACCCTCTTGGGGGCCCTGGAACATTTGAAGGTGGCCATAGACTAAAATAATAATAAATGAATTTCTGTCTATCTATTCATGCTGTATTGCTGTTTGACTGGAACCTGAAAAGAGCTTTTAAGGGGACTGTGTGCCAAAAAAAGTCTGGCAATGGCTGAGCTGAGGAATAACAAGGAAACATTTTAAAGAGAACTTTTAAATTTCCTTAGTAAATTTGAGGACTTTTAATAAAAGAAAGAATTAACAAAACTTATTTCAAATGTCTCCATTTCTTCTTAAACTAATGTTCTCATATTAAGAAAGAATTGATGGCAGGGTTGCCAGATAAGTTTTCTCAAAGTTGGACAAAAGTGTTCCCAAAATTGGACAAAGCAGTCATCCCTACTCGAATTCGTGCAAAATATGACAGAATATATTTTATGGCTAAAAGTAGCTAGATTATTATCACAGTAATGAAAATAGATAGCTAAAAGTGGCTAGAATCATTTTTTCATTTCTAGCTAACTTTGGTTAAAAAAAGTATAATT
>VCCN01006703.1:4787565-4799821 GCA_006491835.1 Architeuthis dux | reverse complement strand
TCCACATGGACTCTTACAATCTGTATTCCTAATCTTAGCAAAACTTCTAAGAATTTGACTGAAAATGTGTCAATCATATTATTTAGATTTCCTCAGATGCAAGTATATCATTCAAACAAAATTTTAAAAAGAAATTTAATAACTTTTAAAACAGATAAATGATTAAAGAATTATGCCAGTATAAAAGCTTTAAAATATTTGAAATGGATTAATTCAATGTTACAGTATTTCGATTTTTTTTTCTTTAAATGACATCATAGAAAACTAAAAATTACAAATTAAATGTTTTATACATTTACATCAGAAAGTAGTTGCAAAACATATATATTTCACTTCCAACCTGATCAATCTCCTGCCTCCCTACTTAACAAAATATTACGGGTAAACAAGCATTGGTTGTTTCTTTTAAACAGAGTGCTGTGAGAAGCTATTCACACATTGGTTTATGAAGTTATTTGACACAGTTTCAAAACTCTGGAAAATGTTTTAAGAAATAATTTATCATAATAAAATACAAGTTAAGCTTACATTTTCAATATTGTCCTCCATTTTGGTTTTAGTTATTTGATAATTTTCCTTTCTATGTCAAAAAACTATGAATATAATCAAATTTCTCCAAAGTCCTTTAATATATGCCATCAATTTTCCATCTTATATTGTTAGAGAAATGTCAGATGAATATAAATTCTTTAAAATGCAGTTATATTAATAAATAACTTTGTTCATAAAAAGTCCACCAAGCTCAATCTAGAATGATAATGAAGTATATTGACTGAGATTATTTAATCACTAATGAAACATTCCAACTAATTTGTAGTTTAATGTATCTTTAATTATATGTGCTAACGTTATCAAGTTTTATAAAGAGTTTTTCAATAGTATAGTACTATTTGAAATTGAATTCACTTTTTATGACAATTATTCGTACTCAGTGTATCAAAAATACTATTATCTTAATTTTTTAAATTCTGAAGATATTTCAAAATTTAAAAGCAAACATAATAATAATTCAAACCTTTATGCAAAACAAAAATCTACTCCTTATCTTGGCTTGCTCACTAACTCTCCTCTGATAGCTCTGTCCAGAGAGACATCTTTAAAACAGCAATAGCATAAGCCCAGTGGCTGAGCAAAGGTCATCACCATAACCTGACATTAAAGGACATGGCTATACATAAACAAAGATAGCACTCCAGCTGCCAACGATGGTTGATGCGGCATGAATTACTTCAAGTTAAACTCAACACACTTTTAATAAATGTCAGCTTTGTCAAGATATGCACAATATTTGGATAGAGGAAGAAAAATAAAACAAGCATGCAAGGAACACAAGCAAAAGCAGCAGCCAGGATAAGAGAAACCAGTATTTGGGTAAGGGTTACCGCCACTTGTTTCTCGTTAAACATAACATGGTGGAGTTCAGATGAACTGTGACAGATATTGAACAACATAAACATATTAAAAAGGTTAAGAGGGAAGAAAACCACCCAAAAGGTCCACTGCAAAGTAGAAGACTACATTGTAGTTTTTTTATGAATTTGTTAACCTCATTTGCGTGTATGTAAAATACACTAGGGCTACTTTGGAGGTATGACAACTTTTTATCGAACAATGTTTCATAGAAATGATATTTCATTGAGTCAAAATCTTTGTGTGATTAGTCAGAAGGAAGATTGGAAAAAATCTGATATAAACTTTCTTTTTTAAAAAAATTGGCACCAAAAAAGTGTAAACAAAGAAATTCAAGAAAAAGTGGAAAACAAGTTGGATAAATAAAGAAAATATTGACTTTATACCAATCAATTCTACATTATAATTAATGAAAATTTGTTTTTCATTTTTAGACAAAAATTTGGGCTTTTTTTCTCTTTCTAGCAAAAACAAGAAAAAATTAATTTAAAAAAAAATTTCAATTACGTTTTTAAGATTGTGTGTGTGTGTGAGTGGGGGTTAAAAAAAAAAGTCTAGACATAAGGAGTAAATGTATAAATTTTCAGCCTTCTGGCCAGATTGGTGCATCCTGTACACTTGACACATACATACATATATATATAGCCAGCCAGCCAGAATCACTTAATTAAGAAACCTATTTTGACAGTTTTGGTTGATGGTTTCTAACAGCCATAGGAAACATTTTCTAATGAAGATAAAAAAAACTCATACACATGAATGGATTTAAAAAAATTAAAATAACCAGAACAGCAAACCAGCCATAATGCCACCTGATTTATTTTTACGATTTCATACAAAAAAAAAAGTTAAATAATAATAAACAATAGCAGACAAAAAATATGTCACAACTAATGTATAAATAACAAGAAAAAAAAAACAGTTACAATATTAAATTGAAGATTTTATTAACTGTCTAAAAAGGCAAAGATCAGTTTTACATGAACTAGAGTAATACGGTTACCCAGTTCCATAACCTCATTCTAGCCAATCAGTGTGCATCAGATTGAAGAGGCTGATTACTTGCAAGAAAATGACCAAATATGGTTATTAATATTTTTTAAAAAGGTCTAAATCTTGCAAACTAATTTGTATACATGGTATACATACATATTTAGATAAAACTGTCATAATTTCACATAATTTTTTCTTTCTTATAAAAGCTTTTTAGCAATGATTGTAGTCATCGTTACCAGCGGGATCAAAGGTGGTGAAAAGGGGATCATCAAATCATTTCTACGGCAAGTTTAATTTTTTTAAAAACATTTTAAGCCACCAACTGTCATTATAAAGTAAATTACTGCAAGCTGCATAATATTGTCAAAGCCATGAAGTGTTGTCTTTCAAAGCCAGGGTGTGAAAAACCATGATAATGCAGTAACGCCACTACAAGACACAGCTACTCATAGAGGGGCACAAATTATCAAAACGAGTGATAAGGGTGTACAGAGATCTAGAATGAAGAATTAGAGATCTTAACTGGATAAATAAACATTGAATGCAAAAAGTCTCATCTAGTTCTTTATTGGTTGATTGATTCGAAATTTCAGTTAAAAACAATGCGCAAAATTTGTGCCATTAACAAAATTTGAGCATAAGCATTCGGGAGGCACATTTGGTCAGAATTCTGTATTACGAGACACAAAATCACTTTATCACACCCTGCACCTAGCCAATATTTACATGATATTTTCAGAGACAAATATTTTTTACATATTTGATCAAATGAGATGTGAAATCTTGTTTAACAAGCTAGAAGATTCATTCCCCAGTTGGGATAATATGCACTAAATCCTACTTACATCATCCCTTTCAGTAGCCTTGCTCTTTAGCAAGTAAAGTTAATAAAATGTGAGAACCATCAATAAAATCAGTAAATTTCTAATCTATTTATAATAACTTTTCCTTCATTTTATCTCCTGAACTTTTCAGACTTTAACTCCCTGATGACTTGAAAAATATTTAACTTGATTGAGTGAAAATATTCAAATCAGCACAGTATAACCTTTCCAGTAACAATAGAGGTAGATAACTTGCTATGCTGGCTGTTCTGTCAAATACTTTATTTGCAGCCTTATTGTGACATAAATATTCTTGAAGATAATCTAAGGTCTTTCACACAAAACTGAATAAATAATGACATAGATATGGAAATTAGTGACTTTTAATCCTGAAGATCCCACAAGTAAATAAATAGCCAAATACCAACTAATCATTTGCTAAAAAGGTATTCTTTCATTTTGTGTCCACATAACTTTTAACCATTGTCGAAATGGACTACGGATGGACAAAAGAATTTCACTTACAAACACCAGTTCAACTGCACATCTACTTAATTTAACAATATTTATAAATTATTAATCATTTATATTTATATTTATTTACTTTTAAGTATTTAATATTTATTCTAAACACATAATAGTGTCTAATCGAAATTCTGTTTTTCTTTCATTGTCTTATACCAACTGAATATGGGATCAAAAGTACAAAACAATGAATTAACCAATTATTACCTTTCCAAACATAAACAGTAAGCCAAATACATAGATATCAATGGTTTATTTTAATTTAAAGTTTCTTTTTCAATTTAATTTTAAGGGTAGCATCAGATATACAGTAAATCAGTAAAAATAATGGACTATTTAAGTATCAACAGTTGAAAGCTCAAGAGTGTAATTATCCTATGCTCCATAATTGTTTATAACAGTCTACAATGAAAAGAATTTGTAACTTTTTCTATTGTATTTTTTGTATGTACTTTGTTTATTTTCTGGTCATCAATCAGTAACAATAACTTGTCATTTTAACTGTTACATCCTGTTGAAAATTCCAAGTCCAAAGCCCAGTCCTGTAAGGATTGAGCAGAAAATGGCTAAAAATGGGTTTGTACATTCAAATGTTTATAGTGCCTTTATTTGTGGACAGATTGTTGTGAAAATTGGCAGTATTGCAGGGAAGACTTCCTTTTTAATGAACACATCAATTAAAATGCTATAAATAACAAAATAAAAAATGAAAAGGGATGAAATGAATACACTTTCATCAATATCAAAACAAAATTGCAAGAGAGGGAAGTTTGTCTCTCAAGTCAATTTATCAGAGAGAGAATCTATTATATTTACAAGGCTGGATCAATAAGTCAGTAACCTGACTCATAGTTATTAGCTGAATTTTGATCTGAAATTTTCACTGTATAATGTTTGATCTATGTGATTAATATTCACTACTGAATTAAGTGCATTGAGATTACATTAAAAAATAAATATTTGTTGTGTAAAATAAATGCTTTTTTTCATCATTAGAATATAGAATTATGGATGTACCTATGTATATGCTGGGTTGGCAGCAATGGAAAAGCATGGTTTATTAAACTTTCAGAACAAACACATTCATCTATTCTACATGATATGCCATTCTAGCTTGTTTAAATATCCTGATAATGCCAAGCTTTTTAAAGGCCAACTCTGTAGCACTCAACCACTAATGAGCTTTAAAAAATTACTCTCATCTTGAAGTAAAGATCTGACTAATCTAATTGGTGGTCAGACATTTTGTATAAAGTTTACAAACAAAACAAATAATATATATGATAATTATAATGACATTTATTAATGGAGAACCTATATTTGCCCGCATCGGTGTGAGCGACTGCTAAACGAGCGGCCTAAATACAGGTTCTCAACTAATAAATGTCATTATAATTATCATATTCTGTCGGATATTAAATTATCCATCATTTGCTTTTCAGGGTATCTGTGTGCCTAGGATCAAAGCGACCCTCCCCCAGCCCTATGCCTAGGATCAGAGGGCAGTATCTGTGCACTCTGCCTAGGATCAAAGGGCAGTATCTCATTGAAAAGTGTTACACACAAAAAAATTAAAATATCTATGTATATGGATAGACATTGCGTTTCATATATGTGGATTGTTATTGGAAAAGTTTTACAAAGATAAAAAAAAACAAAAACAATTATTTACAGGTAAGTGAATAATAGTGTATTATTTAATCCTTTAAAAGGTTAATCTTCTACAACCCGCTTTCTGATTTTTATCTCGATTTTAGTTATTGGGCAATAAAGCTTATTGGATTATCATTGTAGAGGGTGCATCAGGTGTTTGAGAATACAACTTTAGCATCCATAAATGGAAGACGACATGTGGTTCTGCACGGAACCCACAGAGGTAACCATGGTGATGCACTCCAAGTTCCGGTGGTCTGTGATGGTCCTGGGGTCATAAGCAACAAGGGTCATGTCATGCAGCCCCAGTTTTTCCTGTAGGGCCTCAGAGTCAATGCCACTGCATATAATGAGGTGCTAGACATGGTGGTCAAGCCATGGATTGGGGATGGCTGTATGTGTTCCAGCAGGATTCTGCTCCCTCCCACATAGCCCAGAAGTGGATGGCCAAGAATTTTCTTGATCACGTGACCCTCAACATCTGGCCTCCTACCTCTGATTTGAATCCCCTGAACAACTACGTCTGGGGTGTCGTTGAGAGGGAGACCAACCAGCGGCCCCAACCAAGGACTCGTTGAAGGCCGCAATCGTGCACATGATAGCCAACATGAACAAGAACCACCTGATCCGGGCATGCAGGTTTTTATTAAATAACCTGTTTCTTTATATCTAGTTGAATATGTGTACCAATTTTTATGAAAATATATTGATTTTTTTCTATTGAATTATCTTTATATTATAATTTGTTCTCAATTACCTGGTGTACCCTATATACCTTTGCTTTATAAGAAATACATTACTCGGACCTTAAGCATTTATGAAACAAAACTATCCACCCAGATGTGTGATAGATTAATATATAGTTAATCTATCAATATCATTTCAGCACTCTAGAACTCTAATTCATAAAAGACTCAAAGAAATCATACTTTAATTCTTTTTTAAAGATTAGTATATTCACATTATGATGTCATTGTGGCCCAATTATTTGCAATTTGATAATAAAACTTCAATTATCAACACCATAATATTTTTAAATAGAGAGGCAGAAGAATATAACAAAATCGAAGATTTTTTTCTACACATCAGGTAGTATTACCACAAAATTTTCATAATTTATCAACTGACTTTATAAAGGAAATACACTCTAAAAATATTATGAACTTACCTCAGGTAATTCTCCATGATAGATAAAGCTAAAGTTGTTCCACTAACTGTTCACTGTCAAATGGCCATTGTTAGCACAGGCAGAAGTACGAAGTTCTGACTTACCTAAAAATAAGAGGAAAAATTACTTCAGATGGAAATAAAGTTGTTTTTTTTAAAGCACAAAATCAATTTAACAATCATATAATCTTTCTTTTTTTTCTCTCTTAATCAATCCACCAAGCTTGACACACATTACATATCAAACATAAAATGAATCCTAGAAACTTTGATTAGAGATGAAAATGCACATCATTTAACATATAAACCAATGGTGTGTAATGCAGGGATATGCTTTTCCACAATTTCTTTTTTCAGTCTATTGCTCGGTGTACCCAAATGTAACATCAGCATAGGAAAAGAATGAGAAAGACTTGAACTAAACCTAGATACAAAGAAATAAGCTTTAACTCTTACCAACTCATAAAGAACCAACATTGAAGTCCTCAACCACCTAATACTCTAATGACTGAAAATACAATGCCTGGGTGGAATGATTATTTCTTTCAGTAAATTGCCATATATTGAATAATAATTATTCAATCTTCATTAGGTGCCAAGAGAGCTAACTCTTCATTCTTTCATGTTTTTCCTAGAGTTTTATTCACATAAATGCATCTTAGAAATGTGAATGGCTTTCATTTACACACTTATCTTTTCTTGGATTTTTCAGTTTCACACATGGCAATAACTTTTATATTTCAGTCACTTTCCAAAACTTCTTAAAAGCAATCTCATTTTTTTACATTACATCAATATTTCTATTAATCTAAAACAGTTGTAGGCTACTTTTGATATGATAAAAAATAACAGATTGTTTACTTAACTGATCCTGGGAACTGAACAGTTTCAGCCTTTGAGGGAACATGGACCTGAGGTTGACCAATTGAGTCAAAATGTTTGTCTTAATATTAAGATTAGATATATATGTAAAGCAGCATGAATGATAGCCTGAACACTTTTTCATTACAAGTTACACATACACGCATTTTATGCTGACATTACAAAATAGATAAGGGTAAGAACAAACAAGAAAGTAATTTAAAATTAATTCATGATGATAAATAAAAACTGACAATCTATTATGAAGAACTGATGACCACTGAAGTCTGACAATAGTTAGGAAAAAAACCATTTAGATCCCACGTCAATCTAGGACAATTGCTTATATAGTTATTTTAGTTTTCTTTGCAAGATAATATTCATTTGACATGTCTTCTTATAACTTCACCCTATTCTATCTAGTATGGCCAGGTTTCAATATTAAAACTTTTTTCTATTTTACCATATGTTAATTTTTGTATAAGACGTAATTCTTAAATGAATGTTGTGCTGTTTTCAATTGCCAAAGAATTAGACAGTGAGAGATACTTCTTGATATAAGTAATGCAACAACTGTTCTGAGGAGCAGTGAGATAAACATTTCTTTGTAAAAAATATTTTATATTGTTAAATGATGGATAATTAACCAAAAGATACATTTTAGTAAAAGAGATGCTGAAAATTAAAAAGGTTATTCTTTTGGCCTTACTCAGAAAAATGTGATAAAACCAACCAAGATGAGAATATTAGTTCAAACAACTCATGAAATAATGATAATGACTAGTCTCAGAATTTCAAACAATGCTGTTGTTCATAAAATGGTAAATTCTACCTGCATAAATTTCTTTGCAAATGTTATTATAATGACAACACAGACTTGATTCAAAATCAGTTGCTAATACAAAATTATTTCTCAAATTGGTTTAAGTGTAGGATTTGTATTTTGCGATATCAAAACATGTAGGGCAACAATTCATGGTCTAAATCCTAGTCTGGTGAAAAAAAAAAAAAATCAAATCTTAATGCAAAATAAAGAATCTCTTAAAAATCACAATCTCTAAGAATAGAATAGATAGTTCAATAATTGGGAGCAGGAACAACCGGAAAGTATTATTCTACAGTGGGTTTTGAAGCATTGTAAAAAGCTAATTTTAACAGTTCAGTTTAGTATTTGTTACAGAACAATGGCTCCAACCATGCTCAGATCGCATAGTATAAAGATTGGTGTGTAAATTATTTTTGTTAACTTGATTTTTTTTTTCCAATACATGTACATTTGTAAGTCAAACAATAATCCATGAAATTCAATCTGAATCAGATAGTGGGCCAGGATTCTCAAGTCTTTGTGTACATGTGTGAATTCAGTTCTATTATGAATTTTGATTAATTGATGCTAAGAAAAAAAACAAATTCCTTTTCAACAACTTGACATTACCACTGTGTACATAATCTAGCCGGAAATTCAGTTCTTTTCAGTAGTTACATTACCAACATTTGTTTTCAGGCTTAATGGACATTCATATTTATATACATTAAATGAATCAATTAGTTACAAAATATTAGTTTATTCGGCATGAAATTGCAGTTTTGATTTTAAGCCTAACATTTTTAACATTTTTTTAAATAATGTCTTTTGATATTTTATTAATATATTATTTGTTCATTATCCCATAAAAATTTCATTTAATTCCATTAACTTCTACACTTTTTCAAGAAAATATGGAAAGGCTTTCAAACTTGAAATTTTCAGATTTTATATTTTTATGGAGCTCAAACTGGGCCATAATGGAGTGGGGGCTGTGAGGAATATAAATGATGCTAGTGAATGAACAGTATCATTTTAGTTTATAAAATGTTCAAGTGGAGATTCTAATTTAGAAAACCAGAAGAAAAGTCAGCTCAAACCATCAATGATGACGATTTTAAAGGCTGTAAGGGAAAAATAATCTAATAACCCCAAAACCTGTCACAGAACTTTCAGTGTTATCAACTGGAACCATTCGCAAAAACAAAACACTTTATAAATGTGTTCTATTTGAATTGAATTGAATGAACAACAAATCAGACATATGTGTTAATCATGTTCAATGATATGAAACAGATCCATTTTGCATTGCATTGTCACTTGTGATGTAAAATAACTAGAAGATCTGCACAATGGCTGGATGTGGAGCCAAAACATTAACCAAAACCATACAATCATCCCTGTAGGCTTATGGTAGTCATTTGATGGAACAGGAGTTTGATACAATATAGCTTTCTTTAAAATGGTCAAACAATTATTGTACATAGATATGGAGACCAGCTTGAAACATTACATTAAAAAATTGAAAAACTAAAGTTGGTGATGCACACTGATTGGCTAGAAAGAGGTTATGGAACTGGATAAACATATTACCCTATTTCGTGTAAAACTGAACTTTGCCTTTTCAATTTGATTGTTATTGTTTTTTCTTTTAATCTATATATTGCTTGTGACAAATAACAAGAGGTTATAGAACTTGATAACTACATTACCCTATTTCATGTAAAACCTAGATTTGCTTTTTTTTCTATGAAATTCGTTCATGTAGCAAAATCTGATGACCTATAAACTTTTGGGACACATCCTTAAACCAAAAAATTGATATTGTTATTTGTTTACTTCTGACCGTTATCAGATATTCAATGACACAACCAATAATATGTCAAAAGAAAGAAAATGAATATTCACTTGAATTCATACTTAAAATTCCAAAGATGACATATGAATTCCACAAATGATTAAAAGGACAAAATATGTGCGGGGTGGGAGAAAAGTCAGCCGATATAATCAGGTAAACCTTTCAACAGCTGACCACAAGAATGTGTGGCGCTAAAAATATACTGAATATCTGGAAAACAAATTTAGCAAAGTTTGATTAAAGCAACATTATGAAGCTATAATAAAAATTCATTCAAATAAAAAGTATTCTAGGATGATAATTATTGAACTAACAAATAGAATGTTTAAATTATCATGCCGTTTTTATATGGCTTATCTTAGATTTAGCAAGTACATGATTAACTTATTGAGGGAGAAGCTAGATAATCTTCCAATCTTACAGTGGAAAGGATGACTAGTAAAAAAATTTTTAAAAAAGATTTTTAAAAAAAAGCAAAATCTTGAACACCAAATCTATATATCTAAAGTAGTAATGTAATATGTATGTATGTGTACTCTTATAACTTGAGAACTACGCATCCAAGATAAAAAAAAAATAAAAGCATAACTGGATTCAGCACATCTCAATCTACCCACAGTTACGGAGGTGCCCATGTCCAAAAAGTATCCAGCCAACGGCTTTATTAAGGTTTGTTTCAACCAGCATGCAGAAAATAGGTCATGTGTTTGTGTCCAGGTGGGGTGGGAGGTTATCTGAAAAACCCGCCCTATCAGGTAGATTTTCAGCTACCCCCCACCTCTCAGGCAGCCTTTCGCAGTAACTAGCTAAAAACTGCCCAATAAGATGGGTTTTCAACTAGTATCATCACAACCAGGAAGATAGATTATCCATTAATCTACAGTGACACCCAATAGAGTTTTTCTATTTCTAGTAGTACCAAAATCCTCCCCAGTCAAAATTGTATTTTAAATAATTCTGAATAATCTACCATCAGAAATACAAGTTTTATTTTGAACAAAGGGGAAATGTTAGTTAGAGGAAAATAAAATTTGCACAACTTTAATACAGAGGAAGCCACGTTTTGTGATCACTTTAGGACAGGGTCTTTTATATAACAATAAATTATATATAGAGAAAGCAGCTTATTGTGATCACTTTGAATAAAGTGTTTTGAACCAACCAATGTTAACAATAACCAGCTTATAACATTATCTGATTCTAATAAGCTGCAATAACATATAGCCCTTTCTATAATGTTTTCTTTAATTGCTAAAGTGATTAAAAGAGACTAACAACGCGCATTGTAATCAGCAAATGTACAGAATATTAATTGATGATACATCAGAATTGATTCAGAACATATCAAAGACAAAGCTAATACACAATTTAAAGAAAAATAATTTATGATAAGAGAATAGAAGTTCATCAGAATTATTTTAACTAGAAAAGAATTGAACATTTAAAATATTAAAAAGATAGAAACTAAAAACTATTCATTTATTTTAAACAACATAAATGTTCAAGGGTACAATGCCAAATCTGGATTCAGAAGATAAAAGACCTTTTTGCCTAGTAAAGATTCAAGGATGGAAAAAATATAGCAGAGATTAACTATTTTCAACTTAAATACACATTGTACAAACTACAGGCTTACTCTTTGGGATCACTTGAACATCCTTCTCACTAGACTGGTTTAGGGGGGAGGATCAAATGATTCATTTCAAGTGAAAGGATCTTCAAGTGGTCTCTTTCATCACGAGGAGTAAAACAAAACAAGCAAAAGGGCAGAATTAAGGAAATTGGTGGCTCTAAGCGCAAAGATTTGCCGATAATGTATTTAAAAATTTATGTATTCATATAAGTGAACAATATCTTCTCCAATCTTTTTATTAAAATAAATTAATTCCTGTCTGCTTCATATACAGCAATGTTATTGCTGATGATAATAACTACTTCCGGTTAGGAATAGTTAATTGCCCTTGTTATGACACAGTTTGAATAAAATTATTGTACTGTTCACGCGTCCCGTCTTATTCTTCCTAATATATATTTCATCCTAGCCCAGATGAAACAATATTTTTCCTAGTTTCCTTAATTATGATGGTTTACAATTAAACATCCTCTTCTCGTAGATTATTTTAGGAGAGAAGGATGTTCAACTGATAAAACTTAGGA
>VCCN01006703.1:4756143-4766393 GCA_006491835.1 Architeuthis dux | reverse complement strand
ACATGTAGATACCTAACAACGATAACATGTAGATACCTAACAGACAGCCGGACCAACTTGAAAACTGAAGAAACCTATGATGATAGTTTTGGTTGATGGTTTCTAATATAGGTGTAAATATATCAATTATTTAGGTAGATAAAATGAAACTGTATATGAAATTTGGTAAACTTTCACTTTCATGGTTAGGTTATATACTGGCATTCTGCATATAATAATTAGTCCCAATATAAATAAAATGTTAGTTTGAATAAACCAAATGTGCATTAACAATATCTTGTCATTTTAACCCTGACAAAAATATAACAGCTTCTTTAAAGTATTATAATATTTTATTTAAAGTTCTCACTATTCACATTTTTTATACATTATTTTGTCTACAATATATTGGGATTTTTTTTATAAAAAAAACTATTCCTTTGAATTGAAGATTCTAAAAGTTGTGTGGTGAACAATATTTCAAAGGTTTTCTTGATAATGGTTATTTTTTGATTTTGTAAATTTTTGTTATGACAGGGACATATACATGTTTTTTGCATTTTGTGCATGATATGAAAATATATATATATATATATGCCTTTGTTGTTTGTCGAAAAAAAATTTTTTTATCTAATACAAGATACAAAAGTATATTACATGAGGATTTTTTTCAGGTTTAGATTTAATAATTTTACAGGTTTAAAGATGAAAGGTCCTTTGTTTGAAAGTGATTTATTTTTCCTTTGAAATAAGTACAAGATAATACGTACAATTCTGAAACTGAAGATGGAACCTTAAAGCTCGTGAGCACTACACGCAAAATACGGACATAAAGACAGGCTTATTTATTTAATCAAAACAATCCTCCTCAGCCTCTATACTTTTATTTCACTTTGACGGCAAGTAGTCAGTTCCCTTTGTAAAATATTGTTTCAAAGAATCCATAAATTTATTATAAGCTTCTTCAATTTGATCATGATTGAAAAATTCATGCCTGTAAGATCAACAAGGGGTCCTTGTCACTTGCTCAGGATATGGAAGAAGTTGAGCAGACCTTGCCAGGGACGAATCTCTGTTCAGCATGCTCGGGATTCATCCTGAGAGCTTTGCACAGGATTCGTCCTGTGACCAATGACCAGCTTGCCCCAATGTCTACATGATATCAGTCGCGGGACTTGGGGAACAACCCCCCCTCTGCCTAACGTTCGCGTGCAGGACCCCACCCTAAAAAAGACTGTATCAAATTTGCTGTCGTGGGGGAGGCAAATAAAGAAAGAGATGATTGATAAAATGGTAATCTGTAAGGGATGGGTCAGATGAACAGGCTGAATGCAATAAAGTCTCCATTTTTTTTGTGTATGTGGGTGGACATTATCATGTAGCAAAATTACACCCTTTCTATTCACCAAACTGAGCACAGTTTGTTCTAGTTTCAAATGCACTATTTCAAGCTGGTGTACTTATCTATGTGCATTAATTGTTTGGCTGCTTTAAGGATGCAAACACTCCAGACATGATAGCACAGTCTTAGTTGATATTTTGACTTCTCCACATACAGCTATAGTGCAGATTTTCTCTGGTAATTATATAAAATTCTTTTATCACAATTGATAATAGGATACAAAAATGGATCAATTTCATATCAGTTACCATGATTAATGCAGACCTCAATCTGATTGATATCTTTGTCCCTCATCCAATTGGAACCCACTTATTGATATGCCCTCTTTTTTTTTGGGGGGGGGGGGTCGCTAATCACTCTTAAATGATTTAAAATGTTTCCAATCAATACACTGAAATTTGTTGCATGGTCTCTGAGGTTTTTGGATAATCCCCCCGAGACTTCAAATCTTTCATCATTGATCGATATTTTGGCTGACCTCTCTCCTAGTTTTCAAAGAGTCTCCAGTTGCAAATATTTTGAAATCAAAATCTTTCTGTTCATTCTAAGAGCATCATCTACAAATGTGCAATTTATATCCCTCACAACTTCAGCTCCATTACAGCCACGCTTGAACTTGTACAAGTATAAAACACAAAATACCATGAGTTGAAAGGCTTTTCATATTTGCCTAAAATATGTAGTGAAAATTTATGGAATTAAAAAAGTTTGGGGGGGAAAATGAACAAATAACATACGATTTAAAAATAAAATATTAATTAAAAATATATGTTACTGTTTTTTTTTTTAAGAAACTGTAAAAATGTCAAGCTTAAAATTAAATCAGCAATTTCATGTTTAACTATGAGACATTTATTAGATGAGAACCTATATTTGCCCAGCGCCAGTATGAGTGACTGCTAAACGAGTGGTCTAAACCATAAATGTAAATAAAGAAACGAGCTCAGTGCAGGGATTGAACCCGCATCCACCTTAGAAGCAACCTTATATGCAGGTTCTGCTCTACTGATTGAGCTAACTTTTAATCCTACACTTTGCTGGCTTCTCCCCACACGGAGCTCATTTCTTTATTCACATTTAAGATTTAGGCTGCTCGTTTAGCAGTCAGTCACACCGGCGCCAGGCAAATATAGGTTCTCAACTAATAAATGTCTTTATAATTATCATATTCTGTCGGATATAAAATTATCCATCATTTGATTTCATGTTTAACTATATAATTATCACACTGGAATAAAGATTGAGGAATGGAAAATTTGATTTCAGATTTTGGTGTTGTCTATAGTACTCAAGTGATAATCAAAATTAAGAATTTCATTGGGTTAGTTAAACAGTATATAGAACTATTATAAAATTATAGTTAGGATATTTGCATATGCGTATGCATGATTGAATGACAGACCATTTTTTCAACTAAGTCCAAAACCGAAAAATTCCCTCAGAAAATGTCAGACAGATTTATGTGATCACTAGAGAAGTCTGCTGTCAACACTTATCCATCATTAATCAAATTGATGCAAAGTAATTGAGTAAAAATTAATTTTCTAATCAGGAGATTTTGTTTCACCCTTTTAATTAATGCTTAAATTATGAGTTAACTACTCACTGCCAGTGTCAATGGCTTCTTCCACCTCAATAGTCACCAGTGATACACTTTCTATGGCAGGGAATCCAAATAAAAGCAAATTGTATATGTATGGCTACTATTTCCTATGCAAATGGAAACTATCTAAAATCAAATGTCAGAAATAGGCAGTTTTTTATTAATAGATATTTTACAGCTTTTGAAATAATTATTTATTACTTCAGTGTACATTTATACTGTAAAGACACACACATGCTATACTTTGATGTGAACTATTAACAAAGATTGAGAATTATGCAATGCATTGATAATTCAGAAAAAATTATTTTTCTATAAATAAATATCAGGCTGCTTTTTATTTTCTATCATTAAAAATAATAAAAGACAAAGTTTTATACATAAGCTTTATAATAGTTTTTACTGCTGTTTGTTTGGAATTCTATAAGCCCTTGAAACTATAAAATCATTTTGGTGGACTTTTTGAACAAGACACTTATAAAAATGTTATCAATTATATATGAGCTTTTGTTTTTTTCCCTTGCTTAACCATCCTAGGTATTTTAATTCAAACAATTCTATGGAGATCTATTAAGGGGTGGGAGGGGGGCAAAATTAGTACCACAGAGTGAGATCAGAGGTTAAGATATTCCAATAAAACCTAATTGGCCTTAGATTTAAAATAAGCAGTTTATTTGCCTCACACATAACACTTATTTTTTTAGTGGTGGTTGTTGTTAAATAAGCTAGCTAGGATACCCACCAGTTTACTTACATTGAGAATAAAAAGTTTTATTTTATCCAGATGCAAAACAAACAGCTGGATGAGAATTGGGGTTTATTCAAGACTATAAAGTAGAAGGAAAAAAAAGAATTTACAAAGAGTAAAGAATAGAGTGAGAAAAGATGGAAATGACTCAGAGAGAGCTACTTAATAGATCTTTAGGTTGGAGGAATGCCGTTAAACAAGCAGACAGAAGTTTTATGTCAGTTGTTGTAGTCGTTGCCTACTCTAAGTACCAGGGGCGTCAACAAGTGATTACACACAGGGAACAGCCCTTCAAGAATTTCCCAAATGTAAGCCACTAGTAACTTAGCAAGTAGCAATCTACATTTACTTACTCTGCCCCTGTACAAATGCAAATCTTATGCGTAGTGTATTTTACTACAGTTAAATATTTATTTTATCTCTTCTTCACCTTTCCCCCTGCTGTTGTTGTTGTTGTTGTTGTTGTTTTTCTTCCTTGTGTTGTAATTATCTACAACTTCTCAATAAGATTTACCCTTCCTCTGATAGTATACTTTATAAGTGTCATCACTGGCGTATTCTTTGAAGTCATATTACTGTCTTAAAACCAAAACATGACATACCAATATGAAACTGATATGAATTAACTGAATTATATCTACTAGACTAAATACCCGTCCTAATGGGTGGGATAATTTGCTGTCCAAAAACAGAATTAATAAAATAGATAAATGGAAATCAGATAGTGTTTAATTTAATTTGTTTTTAAAAAGTGATATTTGTGGCTTTTAGAGGGTTTTTTACGATCTAGAAATAATTTTAGATATAAATAAACACTGCTTGAAATAAAGTATTTCTTCATTTGTCCAATAGACAGCCATTCTCCCTTTCTCTCTACGAACGATACAAAGTCCCCATTCCAATCACCAAACATTCATTCTCCGTTACTCTCCCTTCCTTTCTAAAGTCCCCACTGCTTATTTTCAGCAGCATGCATATCGACAGCTGAAAAAGCGGACACAAAATAAATGTGTCCATTTTTAGCATGCATTTACATTGGAAATCGAATCCCCTCCTAAAAACATATTTTGGGGGGTGATTTTCAAAAACTAATTGGCTTCCCATGGTCACATTTGTCCACACAGAACATTTCACGAGCTTATGTTGTGTGGTTTTTGTAGTGGGCTGTGACATGCAAACAGACGGACAGACTTTTGGTGAATTATAATAAGATAGTATATTTAGGTAAGGGTGAACACTGCTGGACACAAAATAAGGGACCAATTTAGGATAAATTTACATCGCCCCTCCCCCAGTGGTAATTTTCAAAAACTAACTTGCTAAAAACCTGCTCCAGGGTCCCATTAGTAACAAGAGAAAATTTGGTGGCCATAGCTGAGGCCGTTCTTGAGTTTTGCAAACACAGACAGACAGACATTTGGTGAATTATAATAAGATAGTAAATTTCTTAGGTAATCAGAACGCAGCTGGACACAAAATAATGGACTAATTTAACAAAAACTTACATTGTAAATTGACCCCGCCCCTAAAAACTTATTTGTGGCAGGGATTTCAGAAATCAACTTGCTTAAAACCTGCTCCGGGGTCCCATTAGTGACCACATAAAATTTGGTAGCCATAGCTGTGGCTGCTCGAGTTTTGCTAACACACACGGATGGACAGACATTTGGTGAATTGTAGTAGGATTAGGTTGTAATGAAAGTTCTGTCTGATGTTTCAATTTGTTTGGAAACACAAATATATATATATGATTAAAGATACATTTAATCATTAATATACTCCTTCACTTTTGATAAGCTTATTCCATCTACAAACAAGTTTTTCAATACCAGATTCCTTCGATTTTGACATGAAATAAGAGACTAAATGATTTTCAACATCTTGAAGTGAGTCTTTGGTCATCAAAATGGTTTTGCAAACTTCTAAATAAAATGATAGTCAGTTGGAGCAAGGTCAGATGAGTAAAGTGGATGAATCATTTTTTCCCCAGCTGAAAGCCTCTATGAGATCTTTGCTCACTTGAACAGTATGAGGACGTGTATTATCATGACGAAGAATGACCGCATTTCTACTCACTACGGATGGGCAGTTTCTGTTCAAAGCCGTTTTCAAAAACCTAAGTTGTTGGCAGTAAACTATTTGGTTATCATTTAAAAATTCATAATGGATGATTCCTTACATATCCCACTCAACAAGATCTCCTTCGGGTGAAGGTCACTTCTTGACGGGGGCAAAGGTCTATCATCACGACTGAGCTTAATATTGTGAAAAGGGATCCATTTCTCATCCCCAGGAACAAATGTCAAAAAAAAGGCAACTGGAGCTGCCAAGAATGCAGTGACTCACAACAATCAGCATATTTCTGGCTATTTGTGATGAATGGTCAAATGGCTAACATTGAATTGTTCACAAATTTCCCCGACAGTAACTGCAGGATTGTTTGCAACTATCAGTACAAGAAAAACAGACAGAACTTTCATACAACCTGATACTTTGCAGCTGGGTCTAGTCTTTCAAGTATATATTTAGCTTAGATAGAGAAGAAATGCATAATTAAATTCTGTGTTCCTTAAAAAAAATAATTATTACATTAGTTTTCAGCAAAGTCTAAGCAGTTTAATAACGTCAACTTACTTTCAAAAAAAATCCCCTCCCCTCCAGGTATTCTTAATAGTACATGCCAAAGTTGAAGAGGAACATTTGGCTGTGTTCAACTGCAACCTATATATTTTAAGATGACGTTTTTAAATAGAAAGTAAATGACGAGACATTAAATATAGAGGCAGAAAATACACCTACATTTCTTATACTTATTTATAATTAATGTAATTTATAATTAAGTCTGTAATTTTTCTCTTTTAGTCTTTTCTTTTAGTCTAGCATCATTCATTTTTTCCGTTACAAAGAATCCGATATAATCATGAACAAGGATTTGGGGCATTTCATAGGCTATATTTGTCAACAGTTTTATTATAAACTAAATTCCTTTTGTAGCCTTTGACAAATTGGTAGATTAGAAGTGATGTAAACAAAAAAGAAGAAAAATATCAAAGTAGAAGGTTGTAAGAGAAAATTAGCTTAGCATGGTACAAGGCCAAATGGTGGGGTGTGTTGCACCATTTCTCCAAATTGGGAAGGCTTGATTGCTTTGAAAATCAGCATTCAAAATTCTGGAGTTTTACCTGTGCTCAAATACCAAGTACTGGTGGAAAATACCCAACTACCTCAACCATCAGAGCAGGCATAAGTATACGTGAATATTGGTTTGTCATATAGGAAACAAAGCTATGTACATATACTGTCTTCAAGATATAACTTGATAAATTTCTATACAAAATTTAGAAGCTTCAATTTGTAGTTTTCTTGTAATTTATTTAAGATATTTGCCATAATAAAGCACATAAAATTGTAAATTAATTTTTAATCATTTTTCTATAAATATTTTAAGGATCACTTTAACATCCCCCACCCATAGTGGCCATTTGAGCATCATCTCCACTAAGTGTTGGCAATTAACCCCCCCAGCAGTCTAAGGGGAAGAAATGCATGTCATATTGTACAGCAAATAGGCTTGATGTTTTTTGCCATTTCTCTGAGGTCAGGCAGGATGACCATTGCTGCATGGTTTTTATTTTATGAGTCTGTTGGCAGATCTTACCATTTTTTAGAATGAGTAGCAGTTTCTGTAGAAGCCGTCCTATCATCTTACAATGTTAAATCTAAAAACTGACACAGTGAAACAGCAAGAAAGCACCAGAACCACATGACATATCACTGACTGGATTATAAGCAATACTGACCAACAGTGCACTCTAAAAATGGATAAATTTCACCTGAAGATGGTCAGAGAATGAAATGGTCAAAACATTTTTAAATGAGGATAGTCCTAAAAATATTGAATATCAATAACTTTCAAAATCTCAGACAAAAACTACCATACGGTATGAGTCACTGATATTAACAATAATTGGGAATTGCAAATTTTCCCACTATTCATATGTATTAACGGTAATAAGAATGGGGGCTTGGATACTCATGGTTTTAATGACTTAAGCCTGTACTCACTTTTATTAGTTAAAGAACCAACATATTCATCAGCTGAGCTATACTGCTCACTTCTCTCTCCAAGGCAGTGGAATGGATATCTGGAACTCTTGATATTGGTGTGGCTGGAGCCACTAGGAAGCTGCATATTGATTCCCTAATTGCATTATGCCTTGTTATTTTGCTCATTGATTTCTTCAATGAAATATTTCTGTGGCTGACTTGATAGAGCTAACTGCCCAAGAGGCAGTGCTGGCATTGATCTAGGGACAGTACTGAGCTCTCAGTTGTAGGTTTTCCTTTTCTTTGGATCTCGGCCATTTTCTGAATGCAAGTGATGTGCTGCCATCCATTCACCATCATCTTGTTAACAGTCAAAGCCTAGACAATCATTGTTGTGTATAGACAATAGTATTTGATATGTAAATAAATGTCCCTATTCTTCTGCTCTTCTGAGCAGCATGTGTCTCTGTGAGTATGTACACATGGCTCTTTTTTTAAGTGTGAATGTGTATATGTACATATAGACATTCACGCATATGCACCAATAGATAATGTATATATAAAAATGTGTGTTTATGTTTAAATATTGTCTTTGTCATTCCTGAAGTTACCAAAAAAGTCTAGGTTCTGGTGTTGAGATTCTGAATGCAGGTTCAGTATTTATGAGTTGAAACATAACTGTCTATTCAGGGATTAAATTTTGAACTATTCATGTTTGGCTCCCGTCCAGGTTTGGCTCCCTGCAACTTCAGGCTTTTCCCAAAGCTAAAAATCGCTGTTGAAAGGGAGGAGATTTCAGACCATAGATGAGATTAAGGAGAATGCAATGAGACAGCTGATGGCAATCACGAAAGAGGAATTTGCAAACTGTTTTAAAAAGCGGAAGGGACGCTGGGATAAGTTTGTGAGGTTCCAGGGGGATTACTTTGAAGGGACTAAGGCGCCATTGTTCTAGATAGGCTATTTTTTTGTTAATATTAAATGGCTGGATACATTCCAGGCATACCTCATATATCACTTTAAGAGATATGTTTTTTGTTGAAAAAGAAAAAAAAATGTCTATCCTGGTAGGACAAGTTCTCGATGAAGCACCATGATATATAATAAAAATAGGAACATCTAACATGTTAAGACCTAAAAGTCATAACATCAAGCATCAATACTTTTTACAGACATATTACAAATGATACTGGTCTTAGTATATCTATTACATACAAAACAGTTTTGTTACCAGTATCCTTACAAGACCAAAATGTGTACAAATAGACCTTATTGGCTCCAAAATTCATGGAATTATTCTTTGGTATGAAATTTTTCATGTATAAAACAGCTTAATTTGTTAATAACAGTTATATTTATGACTGATTTTATTTTTACAGTCAAAATTGTATACACCATCCAAAATCTTGTAAATTGAGAAAACTCAGCATGAAGACATTCCACTAAATTTTGGAAAAATATGACAGAAACATTTTTAAAATATTACTTCATCATCCATATCAAAGTGAAAAAGATTTTTTAATGACAAGTTTTTAGTTCCTTTATATAGAGCGAGCACATCTGCAATCAATTTGAACGTGGATTTATTTCTGAAAGATATGTGTAAAACAGAGGAGAAGGGAAAATGATACTTCTAGTCACCATGAGAAAATAGCAGTCCCATTATACGAGGTTCCAAATTTGGAGCAATGAGAGGAAGGTCAACAAGCACCAAAAGATAAAGAGACCGAAAAGTGGGACTTTGTAGACAAAGGCAAACCTTTTTAGTATGTAGTATTTATAAAATGAATAAACATTCATTTATAAAACGAAAACTTTCTTTCTTTTTTTTTTACTTATTTTAATTTTTGTTGATTTAATTTACCAAAATGATTATCCTTCACATGACATTTTCATCAAAACTCACTGGTCAAGGTATTAGATATGAATCATGAGGTCTAAAATTAAATCAGGTATTTGAGAGGCTTCATCAATCAACTAAATTAAATTCAAAATATATATAAAAGTTTCTATCCTAGTAATGATACTTTTAAAATCTGCAGAGCTTGAGTGTATAAGCTTTATCAAAATATATTTTTATCATTAAATGTACTTGTAAGTAAAGCTTATTGGTAGAGTATGGAAGAGGAGTCTAAGGCTTTATCACAAATGGTTCATTAGTGGAACTCCTTCCTGACTAACACATACATTATAACAGAATTTTAAAAAATAATTTCAACAGATGTTACAGTGATCAATATGGTGCTCATAAATTCTATAGTGTGGTATAAATATCATCATTCATAATGTAGTACAAATCTGAGATGTTAAATCAATATACATTGCATATTTAAAAAATTTTAAAAATCTATTTCAAGTCAAAATATGCGTGCACGTTTTTAAGTTTGAGAATCGTCACCAGGGGCTTTTTCGTTATTCCCCACCAAAAGCTAATGTCAATAATTTTAAAGTATGGAAGCCTAAAAAAAAAA
>VCCN01006703.1:4690481-4749247 GCA_006491835.1 Architeuthis dux | reverse complement strand
ACTTCCTTCTTTTAGCGATTGGAGATTATAAAATGTTAAGAGAGTAACAGTTGCCTAACCTAATGTTTATGAAGATAAAAACAAATACTACATGCTGATTCTTGTTAAAAAGGCCCAAGCAGATAATTTTGCACTATAAATAGATTTCAAATAAATGTATTAACTCATTTACTTTCATATATTGGTCTCCAAAATTTTTTTTATTCCAGAATGACAAAAATCATTTAACAAATGTTGACTATTCAGTAAAGTATTTTATGAAAAGGTGCATACTGTGAATTGTAGAAATTGTCGCCTAACTGTCCGTGAAGTTTCTGAAGAGGTAGGAATCTGTAAATGTTTGTGCAACATGATTTTAAAAGAAAAACTTATCATGCATTGTGTTGCCGCAAAATCTGCTGACAGATGAATAAAATACAACACGATGCATTATCAGTTTTTCTTTTAAAATCATGTTGCACAAACTTTTACAGATTCATACCTCTTTGTAAAACTTCACGGACAGTCAGGCGTCGATTTCCACAAATCACGGGACTTCTAAAAACTTTATTCTTCAACTTGGGAAAAAAATGCCAAGTGCACTAGACACAAATTAACTCTAACATGTGTAGTGCAAAGACTAACCAACGTGACTTGATGCAGTTTCTTTTTATATAAAAGGTCACAGTCACTGCTACATATTTCAGTCACAGCCCACTAAAACGTTTCATTGACACACTGTTTTAAAAGGTTGGTTTCTTTATGAACAGACCTCATATGTATTTGACCATATGTACATATGGTCAATTATAATTATATAATCATTATATTTGAATCATCAAAATCATTATAATAATGATTTTGATGATTCTGGGCTGAATGCGAAACCAATAACTTTGCAAGAAACATCAAACTCATCTAAGCTGCAGAATAAATAATAAAATTATATTCCATTTTGAATATATTGCTGTGTTATTGTGTAGATACAAAATCTTTAGAAAAATCTTTGTAAACTAAGGTTTTTTTTCTTCCCTTTTGTTGGCACTTTCATTATAATTCTTTTTCTTCTAGAAAATGGTCAAGGATTTGCCAAAATACTGTCATCATTACACATTTGGGATTCATACACTATTATAACATTTACTTAGCATTATATCTTGTGCTCTACAATGCTAAGTTTTTAAAAAATTTAAACAGCACAGCTGGAAATTAAACAAAAGGGTATGTAAACACTTTTTTCATGTAATGGATTACTATACAAACAATATATTTCTAACATAGCTTCTTTCTATATCTCCTCCCTCTTGCCTCCCTATGTATGCAAACAAATAAATCAGATACAAGTGAAATTTAAGCCAACATCTGATATGGACAATCCATTCAACCTTTCTGGTGTGGGTGACTTTATGAATGGTCAAGCTTATTTAACCACAAAACTACAAAATTGTAATTGCTTATTGTAATAAAGGTTAAATGAAAATAAAAGGTAAATGAAATCAAATGAATGAATGAAATCAAATGAATGAATGAAATCAAATGATGCTGACAATCTGTAAGCATGTTACCAATCACCTTAACCCAATCTACTTATATCATATGTGTGATTTTATTTCTTATTGTTTCTTTGTCCATACCATGGTCTATTCCACTTAAAGATAACAATTTTGCTGATAAAATTATCTCCTACCCACCATTTGAAACAATGGACTCTTCCACTGAAATGAATTCAGTAGTTTCTTTTCTTAAAAAAAAAATAGAGAGATTCAAATATATCTGAATTTTTTCACTGGAATTAACTAGTACAAAATATAAACTTGAAGGAAAAAAAGCACAAGCAAAACTAATAATGTGACAGAGTTTTTGCGCCTGCTAACAGTCTAAATGCAATTATTCCTTTGTCTTGTTACTCATGCACTCTTTATGGATCATACACATTGCATTAAATTTATACATTAAAGCTATATTTCCAGGAAAAACATGATACATCAATTTTACCCAATGCGCCACAGAAAGAATATAAATGGCACATTGACCCTAATATGCAAGATATACCAAGGATCATTTCATTTTTCCATATATAAAAATATCGCAGTCTATTTTTGTTTGCATATTTATAGACAAAGAACAAGTAAAGAGAGTTTTAATGGCTTGGGTTCTTTGTTGCTTTCAAAAAGTTAAAATTGGATAATGTATAGACCTCTTGCATTCACATCCATATGTCACTTTTACATATGACTAAGTTGGGTTTTTTTAAAACTAACTATATAATCAACTGCCTATCTACAATAATGGAAATTCCAAATGCCTTGTGATAGATTTCTAATATAAATATACATTTTCAAGAAAATAATATCAGTAAATATTTGGGAGAGAGAAAAGTAGGCTATAGCTACAGGAAACAGGATTCAACCATTAACATCCCTTCTACCAAAACAAGATCATTGGAAAGAATATACAAACAGAATGGAACGGGTAAAATGTTATCAAAAAGATGAAGCGTTAAAAGAAATACAGACCAAAACAAAATACAAATTTTAAGGGATTATGACAAATCTTTAAAAAAAAAAAAAATTGTAAATAAGTAATATAGGATGCCCGAAATGTTAAAGAAAAAAAAGGAATAAACAAATTCAACAAGTGATGAACATAAAAAGTTAAATTTGAGAAAATTCCCTCTTAAGAAAGATCGACAAAAGATTAAAGGACTAAGCTCAAGTTGAGTAGTGAAACCAAAAAAATGTGAGCAAGCATTAGCAACAAAAAATCTTATTGAAGATAAGTAAAGATAAGAGAGAGAGAATAATATTTCTTGTATATCCAAAATTCAAAATATCTCAATAAAATCAAGTATCTCTTTTTTTTCTAAAAATAGATGAGTAATCATTGTCATTCATTCAGTCATTTTTTTCGAACCTTATAACAGAATGAATTATAAACATCTTTGAATTCTATCCATATGCCTAGCCATTTTTTTTTAGTTTTCACAAAAAAATATTTTTACTATATAATGTGAGTAGAAGTGCAATTCACAATAATGAAGAGCATTGAAAAATATCAGAAATTATAAAACTTTTTTTTTTGTTATTAAGATTACTAGTATCCCCCTTCCATTTATGTTGCAACAAAGAATAATTTCAAATAATTATTTTATTTTGCATATAATTAGACAGCTTTATAATAAGAATATTTCTATAAGTTTTTCTTAAAAAATATACTTTTCATAAGAAAATTCATTCAAAATTGAATTCATCCCGAAAATGTTATTGAAATCGGCCCATTAGTATATTTTAGTGAAATTTTAAAATTTGTGTGAAAATGGACTGCATTTTCCCAATGCAAATTCCCATGGTTTACCGACTTTTATATTTATTTAGTCTTATTCCACCCTTGGACTATCTAAATTTCCCCCGGTTGGGAACCTCTATTATAGATCATAAAGTTGAAAATGGCATCAGTAATGTATTCTATGACCTGGTTGAGAACTGAATTAATGTAATATATTGACAGGAATATATAAAATAAATGTGATAAACTGCCACTTTAATCCTATGCAACAAGTATGTGAAAGAACAGAATTATAAATTATTTTGTGATATTCTGGATATTCTTAATTACATTTGGCTGTCTATCTAATTGATTGTTATAATAATCAAAATGGTTTTGAGTTAACTACATTTCAATAGTATTAATCATTTACATAGGTCTAGAAGCACACAACCATAGCTAGATATTCAAGAAAAGACTTCATTTATATCAAAAACCATTTGACACTCCAGATACTGTAATTTCACCATACAGAATGTGCTTGACTGTTTCAACCAAATATTGTTTGAGACAATATTTTTCAATGGGATTGGTTTGCACTACATAAACTGCTTCTCTAAGTGAACTTGAAATGATGTCACTAATTATGTTGAAAAGTTTTATAATTGCTATAAACAAAATAAACTGCATACAACAAAATTGACATTATTCTAAAAGCTAATTTAAGAGTTGAATCTCTGAAAAACTTGAGATTAGAACAAAATTATAATTCAGACAAGAATCAGAGAACAAAGATAAAACCATTGTGAACCTTAGATATATACTTGAAATAGTTTTTTTTTTTGCAGCAGTTAATTGCGTCATTAAGCCAGCTTCAGTGTAGTTGGGCTGGGTTGAAACTAATAAGAAAAATAGTTAAATTTGGTATGTCCATTATCAGAATAAAGATTATTTTTAAAATATTGATATTCTCGGATGTGACTGTCTTTTCACTTAGGCTGTTCCATGCATTTGCTACTCTTGCCAAGAGGAAATCTTTTCTAATACCAGTGGAGGTCTGAATTTGTAGTTTATGGCTGTGTCCTCTGGTTTTACTACAGATAGATGAAGTCTGCATTTTCTTATTAGCATAAGGGAAATAATGAACAATGAATTTAGTCCCTTTTTGAATAAGTTTAAGCCAAAATACTTTTACAGAAGAATTAAAGAATAAACAGTGCAAATAACCAAAGAAAATCAATTGACGTTTTTTACTTTGAATTTGCTTGCTTCTCTCTCTCTCTCTCTAAAAAATTACCCTTAGATATCATAAATATTCATGAAACTGATTACAGTATATGCCAGGGTATAACGTTTTAATCATGAAAAATAAAAAATCTAACATTAAAGTTGCTGATATTTGAAAATAGGTGAAATAATGTTGTAGCACATTCTGAAAGAGATAACATCAATAAGCCTTGGTTGTATTTTGACTTAACTTGTATGAAATTTCCAAATTTTACTAGTAAATACTACTAATTGTTTTATTTTTGTTGCTCAGACACATTTTTAATATTTTTTTAAGAGGTCATGTTTAATTATAAATGATGCCTAAAATGTGAGGCGTGGCCTATGAAGTTTGGTCTCTCATAAACATAAATACCAACTGGACAATAGCTGGCCAATTCTGTAAAAGCAAGTCAGACATACTATTACCATAGGTATGGTAACAGTCATGTAATGAAAATTCTATTACCACAGATATGGTAACAGTCATGTAATGAAAATTCTAACTCATTAACTGAAGATTTAGATTTACCATAAGGATAATAGAAAAAGAAATATAGGTACTTACAAAGGCAATACCACCAACAATTGGTAGTTTCTGTCCTCCAGCAAACAACTACAGTGAACCCTCATTAAAACGGACTAATAGTCAGAGTTAACCAATGGTAGGGGTTAATACTGTATACATATGATATTGGAAAGTATATACACTGTACATCATATAACTATATATATATATATATTTTATGAAATTATTTAACATATAACAAGATTAATTAGTTCAGGTCTAATTAATTAAGATTAGACTCCTCTGAAAATCCCTAAACCGTTATAAGTTTATTTACTTCTAAATGTGGAGAAGTAATTGCAGTAGTAATTTTGAAGTTGTCCAGTTACGATACTATCCTATGAATGATCTTTCCATTGGTCAGGCAGAAGCATAAGGTGGTGGAGAAAGTATAAACTCTGCTTAGTGAAGAAGATTACTTCTCTTTCTCTCTGGTATTGTAGTAAAACGAATAATCAACAATGTGACAAATCGTATGCAAAGGGAAATGACTAAGAAATGCAATTCATAACAAGAGAAAATTTGTTAGTGTAAAGAATGTGTTACAATTTCTTGCGGAGGTGGTTGCTATTATGAAAAGTTCCGAAGAAAGAATATCATGTTCGCTAATGTTTAGAAGAATCTTAACTCAGATTTTGTCTGTTTTATCCGATATCCAGCTCAAGGGGGGTCAGTTTTAACGAGGGTTCACTGTATCTGTATAAATGAAACCGTATGTTTGGACTGTCTCCAATGGTGGCATTGGTGTAGTCTAATATTCCTCTAATGTGTTATATCAGTCCATTTAGACTATTTGACACTTGACAGTTGTTGAAACAGGGGAGTCAACTTATCAGAGAATATAGAGCTAAACCTGAATTCACACCTTAGGAGTCAATTTACACCACCCACCCATCAACTTATACATTGATATATACAGTATATTTTCTTAGGCTACTACAGCATAAAAGCAAGCACAATACACCCACATTTGCGACTGTATTACATAACCAAATCATTGTATTTCCTATATATTCAATGTAAAAGATAAACAGATTGTTCTAAAAGATCTTGTTAAATTTAGAAGCAGGAAGTGCTTGAATTCAAAAAGGTTGAAATGCAATAAATGTGGGATTACCAGTTTCTCATATGGTTAAATTCCAGTATTATCTTTCATTTCAACTATTATATTATCTATAGTGACGTAAATTCTGCATTTCTATTTTGTAGTGACTAACTCATTATTATTAAATCTCTGAACTTTCCCTATATAATAAGTGCACAAAAACACCAGGAAAAGAGGTATATATCTAGAAAAAACTTCATGAGGTAAAACTCAATTTATTAAATAAATTGGATAGGCATTTTGAAACAAATTTACATGTGCCAATGAAGATTTAATTCATCAACTTATATCTTCTCTTTGACTAAACTACAAAAAAGTTGACAATATTATCAAGAAAGATGCTCAGGTCTGCTTTGTGGCTGATGTAGCTGAGTACTTCCCACTACCAGGATTTTGAATGCCAATTTTCACGGCAGGCCCCTCCCACTTGGAATAGTGGATCAACAAAATCTTCTTACTCCATATCACTCCCTCTCTTTGCCTGTGTCAGACAAAGCTAAGCTTAGTAAATATCAGGAGCTCATTTAAAAGACACATTGATAAAGGCAACTTTTGAATATTTCAATGAACAATATTTTCACTTTTCATTTTTAAAATCTTTATAAAACTAAAGATATTAAAGAATGAATGATTTTCTTGCAGCACCTATTTTTTCCCCCCATATAGAATATATATAGATAAAAAAAACTTTTCTCATGAATACAAAATAATTAAAACATATCCAATCATCACTATATACTGCTTAATAAAGTATGTTATTAGCAAACAGAAACACCTGAACTTGTGTTTACAAAGATGAATTAGCTACAATGACATAACATTAATGAATCATAGATGATCACAAAGAAATTGAAGCAACATTTAAAGTACTGTTCCCAAGCTTTAATACAAAATATGTTCCTGTAACAGCTTAGTTCACACTATTTCAATGGATAAATGAAACCATTTTGCAATTTGTTCACAATAAAACTTTTTAAAGCTAGAATAATTATACCTTTAACCTATTAAAAAAATAATTTATACACAGTAATAGTTTTAAAATAAAAAAAAAACAATCACAAAAACCGAGATTCTTATCACATCAAAAGACATCAAAAAAATATATAAACCCATCACAGTAAACCAGCAATAAAGATCACTATTCAACTAGGGAATTCTTCTGAACTATACACAGCTTAGAATTTCATATGGTAGAATGTCAATTCTTTTTGTAGATGACTGTTTTTGTAATGACAGACTGTATGTATATTGCAAATTTGATATCATGCTCATGGAGTTGGCATATCAGAAACAGTGGGATACTTGTGAAACATAGTGAATAATCAGTATATGGACATTTCAAGTGGTAGCCAGTAAATGAAGCATGCAAATGAGCAATATGTATAAATGAAAGTATATTCAGACTTGTATATTCATATTTGCATTGAAGTTGTAGGTATGGACATGCGAGTGAGTGGGGTTTTTTCTTCTTGATGCCTTGACAAATGACCTAGTCTCCACTTACTAAAACACATGTGTTAAATGTGAAATGCTAGCCAACTCCCTAAAAATGTAATGCCATGATGACTAATCTTTTTCTATCATGTTAAAATGGTGATATTCATATTTTGCAAAGCAAGCACTTTCAAAAAACAGCAGCAATAGATAGGTGATATGGATAGTCATTTTATTCAGATGGTCACTTTTTGTGGCATTAGAAATGAAAAGATAAATAGTATAGCAGATGGCCAGTCGAGTTATATTTATTAGGATAGATCACTGATTATGTTCAAAGGCTTAGTCAGGACAACAAAAAATAGAAAAAACATTATACAGTAGTCAATAAAAAAAGCCCCAAGGAATTCACATAGATAACACTCAATGTGTATCTATATATATATATATATATTTGTGTCTGTCCTTATTCTCCTTCAAAGGGTCGGTAGAACTCTATAGCCATCTCAGGCATCTACCAACTAAAAAATGTTCATGTCCTGTGGTTTAATCATAGGTCAACATTTCTGTCAGAACTTTCCTGCAAAGGGGTGGCAGACTCCCATAGCTAGCTCGCGTCTGCCAGGAGAAGGAAACTTCTGTCAAACCTATAACCTTGGAGTCTTGCTGCTATCTGCGCCACCTCGGTGGACCATAGCACACAAAACCTTGGTTTAAAGGGTGGAGGTCAGCCGTGCGCACATTGCACATATTTTAGGGCTATTCACATTCACCTAGGACCTGAAAGAAAACATGGAAAATCCTATCCCAATCTCCATTTGCAGAGCCATTCATTCATTTATTTATTTATTTGTGTATAACACTTTTTATTAAGCGCACAGATACTACACTGATCCTAGGCAGAGAGCGACACTTTGATCCTTAGCGGGGCACACAGATACTCTGATCCTAGGCAGAAGTGCCGATCCATACGTAAGTAATCCCATTATTTTTTACAGGTATTATGCTAGTATCTATTACAGGCTACTAAAATATAAAATTCGTTCTGGCTACAGATAATGAAATAGACATCTACAGATAATGAAATAGACATCATTAATGATCAATCTAACTTTTCTAATAATTTACAAACACTGATCACTTTTTGCTATGAATTGCAAGTTTGATATTATTATAGAAATACATGTTTGTCTGGATATTAATTAATTTTAATTGACATATGAAGACTTATTCATTGGAAAATTGATTCATAACTTTTAGATGTTGAGATTTTAATTTCAAATATTTCTAATCTAGAAGTACAAACAAAATACTAGACCTGAAAGCAGAAATCAACTAAAAACAAGAATATGATTTTCTAACATTTCCATTATAGAAATCCGTGGTTCCCAACCTTTTCGATTCATTCCCCACTTTTGCCAATAAGATTACTAGTATTGCACCCCTCCATTTATTAAGTTACAACAAAGAATAATTTCAAATAATAACTTTATTTTACATATAATTGGACAGCTATATACTAAGAATTAGTTTAATTTTATAATTGTACAGCTGCTGCTATGTATTTGTTACTCAGAGAAAGCAAGTGAAAATAATTAGAACACATCATTTGAAATTCCAATTTATTACAAAAGAATAAGAATTCTATTGTAACTGATATACACATCAATGTGATCTCTGTTCTTGTTTTTTTGTTGCTACTTGTTCGATTCATGGGTCTATTAGTGAGAGAGCACATCTTAAATCATTCTCAACTTGGAGCTTATTTCGAGCCTTCATCTTGATAGATAGAAGACCCTACCTATAGACTGAACTTTTATTTTTTACTTAATAACCTTAAACTATCCAAATTCCACCGGTGGGGGGGGGGATTCTGCCCCAGTTGGGAACCACTGATATATAAATCATGAGGAATCTACATTTATATGGAAAACTATACAGTTGATGTTTTTGTTGCATCTGGCACAACAAAGCAGTGTTTTCTTTCTCATACTTACACCTAGCCTAACTGAGCAAATATGATGAATGATTATATTTAATTGTAAAATTTTTTAGTGTAGGTAATACTTTCCTTCACTCAACTGTCACAAACTTGTAGATTAATCAAACAAATGTTTTCTTTTGGTTAAAAAGAAAATGACTGATTTAATGATTACTTTGAGCAAACAATACTGCCCTTGCATTAATTCTAGGAAAATAAATGAATGTTTTCTTTTGTATGTTTCCACAAGTTCTACTGCCGAAGAAAATACCAGAGGCAGAACAGGGAACGGATGGTATATCTACATTGTCTCTAATGCATTTTAACAGGATACTAATTATAACCAAGAGAAAAAACATTGCACTACATTAAAAACTAACTTGAAAAAGCAGTGAATTTTATTGAACTATGTCAATGAATCAAAGTTTATTTCACACTTCAGAAAAGCAAAGCTTGTACATATTTAGACTTTGATGACCTTCATGCAGGTTCCTAAGAATTAGCATCATTAAATTTAGTAAAATAAAAACTCTTCTAAAATCAAATCCATCAAATTATGGTTGAAAACAATGATTTAATTTATTTCTTTTATTATTTATTCCTCTAAATAAATCTCCAAGATTTTTGCATAGAGTAAGAACTCTACTCAGATAAAACCTAATGGAATATATTGATCTTCCAACAGCAGAGATCAGGCGGCTGACAAGTAGACTGTGGCTGCCTGCTCCAAAGTCAGATAGCCATCATATATTAAACATGCAGTATATAGCAGCAGCAGCAGCAACAACATCAATAGTAGTAGTAGTAAGTGGAAGCACTAATGCCTTGGAAAGGCTTCTTATTTCAAACTAGCAATTCTTATATCAAAATTGATAATGGAGAGACAGATTTTAGATGAATAAAGAAAAGGAAATTCATAGAAATGTTTAATAGGATATCTACAAATTTGGTTTAAATTAAGACTACCTTTTCCTAAATTCTCAATCTGTAAAGATTGTTCTTCAATGTAAGAACACAGACCAGAAGAACATCCATTTTCTCTCAGAGGTTTCCAGAAACAAGAGGTGCTTGCCACTATTTAGCAGTCCTGAACAGCATTTTATTGAGCAGTTTTGATAAATGAGTACATAAAATGCTCAAGATATAAATATATTATTACATCACATATTCTCCTTGGAAGAGCATCTGATATTGCCATGGATAAATATAGTCAGTAGTGGCTCTCATAAATGACATAGAAAAGAAGACATTACAAAATTAGGTATATTTTTCAATGTTAATTTTACAATTTATTAAAATAATCTGAATAATTCTCAATTTAAAATGCATCCAAATATGTTGTTCTGAGTATATTCAGCTTTCATTTAATCTTGAACATTTCAGCACTTACCACTTTTGAGGGACTTACAAACATAGCTTTAATCTATGCAGATATAAAACAATTTGATCAAAGTTGTTTAGATAAAAAAAATCAAAGTGCAATGCAATAATCAATCATCTTTCCTGATCTTTTTTTTCTTTCTCTTTCTAAATGGAATATGTAGGTTTCAGTTTTATTTATTTATTTAACAGGTGAAAAAAGCACAGGGTTTTAAATTGTACTTGGTTTGGTTACAGTGATTAAGATTAGAGAAGGCCATAGAGCTGGCCTGGCAAAAAGTGAATGTGTGAGAAAGAAAACTACTGTATTTCCCTGGCATCGAAGGCACTATTTCCTTCCCCTAGAATTTTACTTTTTTCATAGGCCTATCCTAAGCCCAAAGGAAGCTAATCTATGCTATAAGTGGTCAAAGGGATCTACAAGTCACTAAGCTACCCAGAAAGAATCTTGGTAAGGTAGATGACAGTGCTGAGACCATAATTTTATGTTCATTCTTTTTTTTTTCTTCAAAATTTTGTGAGTCAAATTTGGGGTGTGTCCTTGAGGCTGGAGCATCCTCAATGCTGGCAAATATGGTAACTTTAATCAAAAAAGTAAAAAGGACTTTTTCAAAGGTTTTTTTGATTTTTTGCAAAACCCACAACAATCTCATCAATATCTATAGTTATTGGAATAGATTAAATTAATATTAATCAAACTGGTTAATTAAATCAATGTTCTTTTTGAGGAGCATCAGAACAAATTAGACAGCTAAAGTTTCACTTGAACTATTGAACTGAGAATATTTCTTTTTAATTTAATAGTAAGCATTTTTTTTTCTCAAAAAATAATGCTTTGAAAAGAATATCAGATTGTAGCAACAAGAAAAATAATATAAGCAGTTAAAAGTTCAAAAGAAACTGTGCATTCAGGTACATAGAGGCATTGGATCCAATGTAGCTGGGAAATCTGTCTAAATTTGTGAAGCTTCCATCTGAACTTGATAAGTGGGAGAATACAGATAAGCATTCAGCTGGTTCTAAAATTAGCCACCTGCTCCACGACAGTCTCTAATGCTATTTTCCAACCCTTTTAAAAGCTAACTTTAATTCTCTTCTCTAGTTGTTTAAATCAATAAGATCGCATTATGAAAACAATGTCAGTTTTATGCAAAATTACCAAGGTACAAGCCAGCAAAGGAAGTCCTTGAATAGATACAAATTGATACTCATGATTCAAACAAGAGCAACAAAAGGTACACACAGAGACTTAGATCAGCACACTGATATTTGATGGCATTTATTGCCTCTTAAATAAACAGTTAATGCAGAATGGGTGTCCTTTTTTATGGACTGCTATATAGCTGCATAATATCAACAGCCACAATGCACAAAGCAATCACAAGTGATGGTTGTTGACTTGGAATGTTATGTTATGAGAATTAGAACCAAGAATGCTTGTTTTTATAAACAGGGCAGTATTTTTTTTAAAAATAGAAATACATTCAGCATGTTCCAAGCACAACACCTTAGGTGAAGAAATAAGACCTGTCACTATCAATATTTTTATGATACTAAACAAAGCTGATACACTACAGCAAAAATGTTCTGTTTGCAAGTAAATAAAGTGCACAGTAAATCAGTGAGAGAAATAAATTGTTTATATTTAAGCTGCTTCTTTAACACAAGTCCTTTCTTTACTTGGAGACTCTTTACCATGATCTAGTAAATGCCTGGTCATCAACAGGTATTGGTTGCAATGTGATTCTATTGGCAAATTGACCACTTTTGACTATGAGATCTTTGATTGTTAGCAATAACACTGCAGTCTTCTAAATGGTCATTTTGCAGTAGTTACAAAGTTCATAGGTTGGTCTATGGGTGAATTCTAGTAGGTCATTCTCGGGTAAAATTTTATATATTTGTATATATCCAGGACTTATAATTATAATAAATACATGGAGTTCTAAAGCTATAATTCAGTTTTAGAATCTTGAACAAGAGATACATGAACACAGATTCAATGTTAGTTCAGAAACAGACTTCAAATCTGCATAACATTTTTTCCTCAGGGATTATCCTTGTATTATTCCAATTTATGATACCCAAAAGACATCCATATTACCATAACCAATTTCATAATTGAGTGTCTTTCTGTACTGCATCTAATGGGCTAACAAATTACTTTGGCAGACTTCAGAGACGACAACATACTTTGTTCCACTCTCTTCTATCTAGATAGTATTTTAGTTATTTTAACTATCAATGAACAAAAATCCCACACATCATTACAACATTAGATAGTATATAAAAAAAATGATACAAAATAAGAGAGAAAAATGATAAGGGTAAAAATAATGAAATTAGAGTTCAAAAAAGTTAAAATCTGAATGACTTTTTCTATTCATAAAAATACTACGGTGTGTTCCTATATTGAGAAAGAAGAAGAAAATCTATCACCTCATCATTTCCTCTCCAGCTGACATCTAACTACAATTGAAGAAATCTCTGTGCGTGCGTTTATGCAACACAATTTCTCAACAAATGGCCATTGTACAAAATTGAAATTTACCAGATATTAGTCAGCACACCAAGCATTGCAATGTCAAGTTTGAATTTGTTTGAATCAGCAGTTCTAGAGAAATCTAATGCACCACAGTTACTCGACTTACATTCGCCAGATATATTAGTCAGCACACAAGGCAGTGCAGTGTCGAGTTCAAAGTTTTTTGGTATCAAAGAAGCAGCTCACATCAAAATGTCGACTAAATGCATTAGTCAGACAAGTGCAGAGTTCAACCAGATGTGGCTTCCACTGTTTACAACACAAACAACAAGAAGGAGTTCAATCATCCGAAGAACCATTTGAATATTAATGACCCTTCTCAAAACTATAGAAAGTATTCTATTATATATACCTATATCAAATTTGAGTAGTCATCAATTGCAACATATTTATAATTTCTATTAAGTTTTACAGTGTTTATTACGGAGAGAAAAAAAATTATTTGGAACTACTGAATGAGCCGGGTCCCGCCTTGTAAAAATAGAGAAAAAAAAAAGGGTCCAGTTTAGCATTCAAGTTACATTGTAAGTAGAACCCCTCCCCTCTAAAACCTTAAAAAACATGGTGTTATGGATTGAAAGAACAAAAAATTACTTGCAAAAATTCTTTTTTTCTATTTCTATAAGGCCAGACCTGGCTCAATCAGTAAATTATTATTTGCTTTTTAAAAATAAATTACTAAAACATAACAAAAACTAAATTTATTATTTTTGCACCCATCGTTGGACATAGACCTTCCCCAATATTCAGCTTAATGACTATCGGGAGGATGCATTGGTTGCAGACCCTTCTTTTTAGGACTAATGGGATTTTATTGTTCTTGAAGGTTGATCTTCCTCTTCCGAAAGTTTGCCAACCTAGAGTGATTCTTCACCTGATTTCTTCTTCTTTTGAGGATTTCATGGAGATTCGCTGTTCTAAGTAGATGTAGTGGTCTACTTTCTTCAGTTCTGCGTTTTCAATGTTGATCGTTGTGTCTTTGTCATCAACATGTTTGTTGTATATGACCTTTGTTTTACTTAAGATTCCAATATGAAATTTATAAAAAGATTTCTTTCAACCCTAAACGATATTTAGTTTTGTGAAAGCAAACATTTTAACGATTGTCAATTTGACTACGGATGCACAAAAAGGCAAGTTCTCACTCATTCAATGTTAAAAATGATGCACACCTTTTGTGGGCCGTTTTTTAACATGAGTGCGTGCGTGAAAAGTTCATGAAAGAAAAACAGAAGTTAATACATAAATAATATTATGGCTTTGAATATCACCCGGTGAAACCAAATAGTTTTTGTCCTTTTGTACATCCGTAGTCGATTTCGACAGTGGTTAAAACTTTTGCGTTCACAAAACGAAGGATTGCCAGATATTATTTTTTTTACAAATAAAAAAGTAACTAAAAAGGAACTAATGGAAATAACCTAATACTTGGAAGGTGTACTTCCGTATAAAAGACGGAAAGTACCGTAATCCAGGAAGACGGAATGACTGTGGAACTTTTTTGCAAAAGTCTTCCTTTGAATATTTCTTATTTATTTGGATTAATGTCTCTACTTTCCAAATCAACTTAGTTTGATTCTTTAAGCAGAGTAGGATTTCACTGAGCTAAAGCTAACAGAGGGCCACCTGAACACCTCTGAAAAGTATACAAAAATGTACTGCCTGTTATTTCTCTCTTACTCTTTTATTTGTATCATATGTTTTCTTTGCAAATTTAAATAATTAATGTACACTAATTGCAAAGAATTTTCATCTTTCTTTTAGCTTAAACTCATAAAGATTGAACTTTTAAAGTCACCCTAGCTTTTCTCTTATTTCTGGGGGTGACTTTGGACAATTGTAAGTCCAGCTACTGCCCAATTTACAGGAAGTCAAGCTAATTTCCCATCATGCAATTGTGCAGACTAATCCTTTTTCAAGTCATTTTCAAAAGAAGACCAGCCAAAGTGAAGGCAGGAAATTTTGATGAGTGATCATTGATCATCCCGCTAAAAAGACATGAAATATTTGAATTTTTAACATTTTGACATTCACTAATTGATTGATTGATAACTTGTAATTTTATGCAATCTTGTGAAAACTATTATCTAATTTTTTCGAATATTCGACTAAAACAAATGTTTTCAGAAAATTAGTCTCACTGGAAACCTTTGCACACATTAATTTTTATCAAAGCTTAAATATTTCTGAAACAAATGTAGGTCACGTTCAGTATTTAGAGAAATATTAATTTTTAAAATTTATGCCTAAATCCGGTTATTTGAAAAGATCTGTTAAAAGACTACTATCATACTGTAATGATTACAGTTCATGACTGACGAAGGCTGTTGACTGAAGTCAAAAACTTAAAAGATACATTTTCACAAAGCAGCTTTGTTTACATTATAAATTTAAATTACATTTGCTTAACAGAATCATAACTGAAAAAAGAGAAACATTCACAATAAATGGTAACTTTAACATTAAAAGTGGGAGTGAGTTTTGAAAACTGACAAATTTCACGGAGGAAACAAAGGTGTTATGGATTGAAAGTAGAAACAATTACTTTCGAAAATTATTGCTATCTAATTTTTTCGAATATTCGACAAAAACAAATTTTTCAGAATCCATTGTGAACTGTCTTTAAAAATGACTAAAATCAGCTAGATTTTTCTATTTCCAGCTAATTTATCAAAGAAAATAACTATATATTAAGAATCCCGAACAAATTACTTTTATCAAACTTAGGTATCATATTATCATATATAATCGGCTATCGTAGAATTTTTTATTGGATAAATTGGAAAAAGAAAATCAGCCACATCTAGTCAAAAAATTGCTTAGTAACGTTCCCACCCCACCCAGGACTATCAGGCACTTGGGTAAAAATCAACTAGTCAGCCAGGCCTGATAGGCCATCTTTCTTTTTTGTTTGACACCTCTATCATTAAAAGCGTGCACACAAACAGACATCCAAATATATATACATGAAATCAAATAATTTTATATCCGACAGAATATGATAATTATAAAGACATTTATTAGTTGAGACCCTAGATATGCCTGGCGCCGATCTGAACGACTGCTAAACGAGTGGCCTAAATCATAAATGTTAAAGAAATGAGTTCCATGCGGGGATCGAACGCGCATTCACCCTGGAAGCAACCGTATATGCAAGTTCTGCTCTACCAATTGAGCTAACAAAGTTCTCATGGTAGGAAGGAGTCTTTAATCCTACACTTTGCTGGCCTCTCCATTCTCATGTTTGAACTTAGGCACAAATATAATACGGTTCTCTATGTCGACGGTATGAAATCAAATTATATTCTGTCGGATATAAAATTATCCATCAATTGATTTCATACTATCATAAAAATGTACATGCATATGGGATGAAACTCATATTTCATTCTGAAGAATATTATCATTAAATCTACCTTTGCTTCCCCTTCACCTAATAATGACCAATGTTTATAGGGGAAAAAATACCATATAAATATTCATCATGAAGATAAACAAAAGAAATCTTGGTTCAAATTTGCTCAGCTAAGAAGAAATGCCTAATCACTGACTTTAGCGAAGTCTAAATAATGACCAGAAAAGGAGATATGATGATATATAAATATATTTTGACATAGCACATGATCCAAACAATGAATATCATCTTAGACACTAGTTCACATAGTTTGGATTTGGTACGAGATGGAAGAAAATATGAAACAGTTGCTACTTGATTGTGATTCCTGGAGATTGTCACTACAGTACAACTTGTTTTCATATAAATTGTGACAAAACCATCATGTGTCACTTCAAAATATTAGCTTAGTAAAGGATACAAGAAAGAAATTATAGACATGTAAGAGAATGGATTTTTTAAATTTGAACTCCTGAGGATTGACTAAGGCAATGGATATGATTATAGAAAATTAAGTTTCATAATAATGCTTGAGAAAGAAAAATCAATGAAATATATTGTTTTAATACTTTCAACGTAGATGTAGATTTCTTATGTTTGACCTTAATCTCTTATAATTTATGTCTACGAATGATTTTGCAGAATTAAAAGTATATTATTTTTTACATCTCTAAAGACATAACATAACCAGAACAGGATTAATGTCAAATAACAAAAAGAAATGAAATATGAGTAACCTGAAAAGTCAAGGAGTATTATAGGGATCCAAATAACTATTTTTTTTTAATCTAAAATTTCAGAAATTTTAGACTTAAATAAGAGAGAAATAATTGATTTTCTATAAATACAATATCATGTGGAACAGAAAACAAATGCAATGCATTATTTTTAAGCTCCACTCCCCAGGTTGATAAATTATGCAAATCTGAGAAATTTATCTGAACATCTCACCTTTTGGCATAAAAATTGGGTCGGCCAATTCAGTTTATTAGGTTTACAAAAGAAAAAGAAAAAAAAAAATTATTGACATTAATTTTTTATAGAACTTCATAATTCCCTCTTCCCAGAAATGTTTATCTTTCTCAGCACAGAACTGCTCTAGTTGCCTTTTGCCATCTTTCAGGAAACTGATATTTTTTTTCATTAAGACAATTTTGTAAAAACTAAGATGGTAATCCAAAAGTGCAATAATTGGTGAATAGGGCAGATGAGTGAAAACTTCCCAGCCAAGCCTAAACACCAAATAAATATGCAGTCTAGTGTTATCCTGGTGGAATATTACACCTTTTCATTTAAGTAATTCCGGATACTTTTCATTGAGTGTTGCCTTCAAATGGTCTAACTGGGAGCAGTACTTGTTTGAATTGTTTAGTTCTCCGGAAGGAGCACATAGTAGAGGACTACTTCCAAATTCCACATTATGTACAACATCTAATGAAGACTGGCCTTTGGTACAGTTAGTGGCGGTTCATTTCGATTGCCCATAATCTTTTTAGTTCCGCTTGTTGTAAAGTATCCAGTTTTTTAAACAAATTGTGATGAGCAATGAAAAGTGAACATTTTCATTATGTTTATGTAGAGAAGCTTGCATGGAAATATGGTATAGTTTTTTTTTTTCTCACTCAACTCACATGGAAACCACACATCGAAGTGACTAATATAACCAAGCTCGTACAAATGATTTCCAATGCTTGATGTGGATATTTTGGCTTTCTCATGTCATATCATATAGCATTGATTATTCTCAAGTAATGTCTTGATTTTATCCCTATCAAATTCAATTGGTCTAATCCCATGCAGCATCATTCTGTGAGAAATCTCCAGCAAAAAACTTTACAAACCACTTTTGACACATTTGAATTTCACTGTACCTTCTACATAAACTACACAAACCTTTTTGTGCATTTGACTCACATTTTTGCCTTTGTTAAAATAAAAAAAGCATCATATGCCAAAAATAGTTTGTTTTTTTTCCATCTACAAAGTTAGAATCAATAAACAAAAATGCACTAAAATGCGTACTGATATGACAGTTGTCACAATACAATCAAAGGCAATTGTTTGAATGTAGTTAAAACTAAACACTCTAATGTAATTTAACAACAAAAACAGAACAAACTTGTTGGCCAACCCCATTAGTGACTTTACTTTTGTAAACTTTTTAACTAGAATGACATTTTTATTCATCTTTTATCTGGATCAAATGTCAAAAAGAATATATAATCATTTCATACAAAAATTAATTGCAGTCTGTCGTATACAAAAGTTAACAGAGCATAGAAAATTTTATTCTGTGTTCTTCTAGTATACTCAAATATAATTCAAGTTTTAATTACACCTGTGGAGATTAAATGCATACAGTCAAAAGTAAAGTTGTAAAAATATTTCAAATTCAATTTGTTAGTTGGCATACTCTGATACGTGGATGAAAAATTTAACAACATAACAAATTGTTCTTAATAGTATCCACAGAAAATGCGCATGTATTTAAATTATTTCTAACACCTGCCAGCTTTAAATAAGCAATCAGCAGTGACTTGATACTCATTAGGCAGTAATGAGAGGCAAATAAACAATCTGGGATTCCAGAAAGCAATTCTGTGCCACAAACCTGCTTTCACCACACTTAGATAGGCTGGTATCAAATAAACTGTACTGTACTGTACATGGCACAAATGACGATTAATTACACTTGGGAAGATAACTCAGGGAGAAAGAAAATAAGTGACAGATGGTAAGTATAAGATCATGAGCTCATCCATCTAGTAGAAATTAGTAAAAACAAAACAAACCAAAAAGAACCCCCAAAAAACAAATATCTTATGCATATAACATGAATATTAAAAGCAATCTGCTCAGATTAAACCAGTGTTAATCAACCTTTTTACGCCCAACGCCCCCCTATGGCACCTAGCTACATGTCAACGCCCCCTGTAGTTTAAATATGAGAAGTACTCAACACAGATTTTTTTAGAGATGTGGTAGGTTGTCAGTATAAAGAGAAACATCAGCATTCAGTTCAAAGGTTTTATTAACCCTTTATGGGGCAACTGACTATATATGATCACCTGAGGACCTGTCAGTGACATGCAAATATTGTAGCCACAAAGAGAACATAATCTGCACTGTGGTCCGCAATCTTTGCAAAGTACACTTGTGCTTGAACAAAGACAGAAACTGTTTAGAGGCATACACCACACCCCATTAAATTAGCTTGTTTTTGGCCCATACAATACAATTTTAAAATCAACCCTGAGGTGTTATTCTTTTTGTCAATATCAAAATATTTTTTTTTAATTCAAATCACTTCCGAAGATATCTTCTTTTTTTTTAAAAATTTGGTTGGATTGTTCTTGTTGTTTTTGTTACGTAGAAAAACAAAGTCAATTATTTATTTCCTCAACATTTTAATGGTGTTTTTATTATGCTACTAACAACTATAGATGATAATAACAAAGTAAAGAAACAACATTTTGATTTTGGGACGGTTTACATTTCCTTCGGGACAGTTAAAATTGTTTTCCGGGATGGTTCCGGGCCGGTAGTGAAAAAAGTTTGTCTGGAGCCCAACTGACAGTACATTTATGTTAAATATCTGGTTGTAAGACTGCTTCTAGATAGTATCATTGTAGAGTTGTGGGTAGCAAGCTAGTCTCAGACCATTATTAGTGAGTTTGATGCATACTGAGTGCTACACATTTGCCACCTTATACAAAATTAACCTAAGCTTAGTAAATACCCATAAGATTGCTTCTTTTTGATAACAGAATAATTTAAAGGAAAAATTAGCACCATCAAGTATTATCGGTTAACAACTTTATTAAAGAAATGTCAATACAGCAGTTTCCTGTGATGGCCTAAAATGTGATGGTTAAAATGCACTGTTCAGCAAACTGATTATTACATCTTTAATATTAATCCCTACATTACATGGATTTAAATTCTTTATAAAAAATGTTGAACTTCCAAAATAATTATATGCACAAACATAACTAATGTCATGCTTTCTTAACAGCAAGTATCAATATTTATTTCATTTGTTTAAATGTAATCTAAAAATCTAATTCAGTCTCTAAAATTATATTAATCCTATTCTGTTGGTTGTAGAGAAAAATTCAAGTCTGGGCTGATGGTAAGAGAAAGATCCATGAAAACATTTACTTTTAGATAATGAAAAGTTTTAAGGAAAAATGTTTCTCATTATTTCAGTATCAGATTTCTAGTTGGTATTAAATGTATTCCAGAGCTGAGCATATACAGATAAAATTACCTGCTTCATTTCAAGAAGCTACACCATTAATGACATTTTCTTCTTTAATACATCAGTATTCATATTTTCTATAGTTTTGAGAAGAGTCATTAACATTCAAATAGTTCTTCAGACAATTGAACTCCTTGTTGTTTGTGTTGTTAACACAATGTTTCAGCCGATCCATTCTTCAGATGTAATATCCGAATGTGATGAGGTAAACAGAAGTTTTTAACTTCAAAGGAGGCAACCCTTATAACGTAGGATTTGGGTGTTTCTTTGTCCTTGTCTTATCACATTCTGATATTACACCTGAAGAAGGCCGAAGAATGGATCAGCCAAAACATTGTGTTAACAACACAAACAACGAGGAGTTCAATCGTCCGAAGAACTATTTGAACATCAGTATTACTTTTTAAATCAAGTGACAATATAAACAGACAAATGTTAAGATGATTTGGAAACCCAAAAATGGAATTTGCATTTAGGGTTGTGCGTGTGTGTGCATCTGGAATCATGTGATTTTTTTATTGGGTATAAGATGGGCATCACTCACCATGAATTTAATCTTAGACTATGTGAACCACAAACCAATTATTAACCAATGCCTCCAGATATAGAATTAAAATATATATAAATCTTACAAGTATGGGAATGTTTTAGCATTTTTCTTCCTAATGGTTACTCAGATTTCAGGTTTTCTATTTAATAATTTGAGATTGATTATATGGTGTACATATTTGCGATAAAATCTTTAAGTACATACATTTATTAGAGTTATTCCTGTTGCTGACCTAATTTCAGAAGCTGCAGCAAAACCCAAGGAGAGAAAGAAGATCAAACCAAAAGTATAAATACATAAAGATGGGCAAAACGTAAATAACTAGGACAAACAGATATGCTTTTGCTTTCTTTTTCATTATGTCTCCAAGAACTTCTTTTAATATCTAGCATTAGATGCAGTAAGAACATTAACATAAAGGACAAGAGAGGTTAGCAGATAGTGTCTTTTCTGGAAGCATATATCTTCTTAGGCAAAGCAATAAAATTAACACAATCATGACTCATTCTGTCTTACAGTCCTTCTCTCTTTGCATGGAGTTTGATTCATTATCAATTCTTACTTATATTTGTATGTGTGTATTTATTTATAGAATATGACTCTCACAGCAAGAGTAATTTAATAACAACCAATCAGAACTATTAGTACATTTACATCAAATTGTTATTTTTATAGGTTTATCAAGTGACTAACGAACATCAAGTTTTTATAATCATTCACTGTTATCATTTTTAAATAATAAATTCAACTTCAATTTCTTTTTTTAAATTTGCCAGCAAATTATTTTAACTGATTTAATAAATAAGGAATAAATAAATGAAGTTTTTTTTTTTCTAAATTAAAATTTTTATTTTATGTTTAAGTCTTTATTACAAGACTAGTGACCAGAAAAGATGTTCTTTAGAGAACTATTTTTGAAAATATTTAAATTTTACATTCTTTGAAAATCACATGTGATATTGACTATTCAAAAATGTACAAGTTAAAAATGTACAAGTTAAAAATGTGGCTACAATTGTAATGATCTGTATACAAGAAGTAATGCATCAATCAATGGTCGTCATCATCATCATCAGCCGTTATAAGTCCACTGCTGGACAAGGGCCTTTCCCATCTACTTCCATGACAACCTAGATTGTGCTAACCTCTGCCACGTCCTACCGGCAAACTTTTCTATCTCGTCCTTCCACCTTGTGTCTGGTCTTTTCCTACTGCATTTACTGTCCCATGGGCACCAATCGGTTAGTCTTTCCCCCCATCTATTGTCATCTCTTTTTGCTAGGTAACCAGCCCATCTCCATTTTTAATGCTTAATTGTTTGTATAATATCTTTCACTCTAGTCTTCTCTCTGATCCATGTTGATCTTTTTCTATCTCTTAGAGTTATCCCTAGCATTGCTCTTTCCATGGCTCTGTGCTATTCTACCCTATGCTTAATAGTGAATTCATTTACAATTATGTACCCGAGTGCAAATATAGAACAAGCACTAGGATAAGAAAGAAAAGTTGATTGTTGTAGCAGAAAAGGAAGAAAAAAAACTAGTATGTATTGCATTATCCCTGATTCAAATTATGTAGAAGTTGGATCCAAAGCAAAATTGTATAATTCTGAGAAAAAATAAATGTTCACAAAAGTTGTTTTTTTCCTATGTATATGGGGTATAATTTAGTTATTGTAGATCCAAGCTGGGGGTAACTTTAACATTGTTAAGATGGCAGACACACAGACAACGTGAATCACAGTAGACACAATAGCTTGTTGGGCACGTGGTCACTAGACTAGGTAAATGCTGGTAGATGCAAACTTATATTCTGGTTTGCTGGATGAGTTCATCTAGGCAGGACGGGGGGGGGGGGGCCATATACCACCTGTGACACTACCATAATCCGGGTGACTTTGGAACTTTTTTTGCAAAAGTCTTCCTTTGAATATTTCTCGCGTATCAAAATTGCTGAAGCAGTGGTTTTTATTTTGATATTTGGATTAATGTCTACTTTCCAAAACATCTTGGTTTGATTCTATAAGCGGAGTAGGATTTCACTGAGCTAAAGCTAATAATGGTGGCCATCTGAACACCTCTGAAAACTATACAGAAGTGTACTGCCTGTTATTTCTCTCTTACTCTTTTATTTGTATCATATGTTTTCTTTGCAAACTTAAATAAATTGCGCAGAATTTTCATCTTTCTTTTAGCTTAAACCCATAAAAATTGAATTTTTAAAGTCACCCTAGCTTTTCTCTTATTTCAGGGTGACTTTAGACAATTGCAAGTCCAGCTACTCTCCAATTTACAGGAAGTCAAGCTAATTTCCCATCATGCAATTGTGCAGACTAATCCTTTCTCAAGTCATTTTCAAAAGACCAGCCAAAGTGAAGACAGGAAATTTTGATGAGTATCATTGATCATCCTGTTAAAAAGACATGAAATATTTGAATTTTTAACATTCACTAATTGATTGATTGATAACTTGTAATTTTATGGAAATTATTGCAAAAGCTATTATTATCGAAATATTTGACTAAAACAAATTTTTCAGAAAATTAATCTCACTGGAAACTTTTGCACATATTAATTATCAAAGCTTTAAAAATTTCCAAAAGAAATGTATATCACGTTCAGTATTTAGAGAAATATTATTTTTTTTAATTTATGCCTAAATCTGGTTATTTGAAAAGATCTGTTTACATAGCAAAACTACTATCATACTGTAATGATTACAGTTTAAGACTGACAACAGCTGAGTGATCATTGATCATCCTGCTAAAAAGACGTTAAATATTTGAACGAAATATTTGAATTTTTAACATTTTGACATTCACTAATTGATTGATAACTTGTAATTTTATGGGATCTTGGGACAGAAGACAATTACATTCAGGTCTGTATTTCACCATTTACAGATATGATCTTAAAAACAATCAGAATTTATTAATGCTAAGCAGAAAATCAATGTTTTTGTCCAAAGTAACCCCAGGCCTGGGTGACTTTGGACAGCTCACATTTTGAATTGTTGTGATCACAGAAATTGTGTTCCAGGGTTCCCATGTGACTGGATCTCTATGAATTGCTATAGGTGAGATAAACATAAATGATTTTTTATAAATCAATCTTTATTATTTTAGTTTATTGGAAACTTTAGGAAATTTAATTATTTCTCAATATCACTCTATATTTTTGTAACATTGAAAATAATAGAAATGCATTTGATAGCAATCTGATTTTTATTAAATATATTAAAAAAAAAAAAAAAAAAAAAAAAAAAAAAAATCAATAAAATTACTAAAACTTATCAAAATGTATTATTCAGTATAAACTGGCTGTCCTATACTGACAAACTAATAAAATAACCAAAAAAAAAAAAACAAAAAAAAACAAAAAAAAACAAAAAAAACGATGAAAAAAGAAACAAGCAAGATTTTCCCTATTGAAAAACAGTAATAGAATTTTTATGGTTGGAACCAGAAGTCAGCTGATGACAGCAGTACATTGCCACTCTATTCTTTAGTTGAAGGCCATTATTAACAAATTATTTGCTATTACTACTAATCATCAGTGCTGTTAAAATATAATCAACCAAACTATTAATAATTAACTTAACACATTTCAACAATTTTTAAACAATTAAATCTATTAAAAAGGTTTTCATTAAACACAATATTAAACAAAGACAGACCGAATGTAAAATCTTATCAGAAACAACTATGGTTCATTAAATCTGAAAGGACTGTCTCACATTCTCAACTAGTGACCACACGGCTCAAAGGAATATGTTATCAATACCTTTTTGGTAAGTAAGTAACAAAGAAATTTATTGAGAACTTTCAGCTGTAGTGTTCATCTGCAGGATATAAACAATGCTCTTGTTGTATAGAATTTCAACAGCAAAAACGTTATTCCAATTTCTCATATAAATACCCAATACACCCATTTAAGATGAGTGTATAAAGACAAAAAATTGTTTGCAAGCTTATATGTTCTAGGTTTAGCGAGTATGATGTTTATGATAGCAGGCTAATGAAATAAAGCATCCAAAAACAGTGAAAGTGCCTCCAATAAGCTGACCATAATTCTAAACTAAAGAACAATGAAACACATTATTGGAAAATATCTGTTTGCAGACCTAATCAAAGAGTCAAACTGCTCAACAGTTATGCAAAGCTTTTGTATATTCGCATTCAATAATTCCCAATGATAATGGTCATCATTATAAAGTGGAATCTTTGATGCACAAAGATCAGTTCATTAAAACCGAACAGTATAATGGTTCGATGATGCTTTACTTATTAAGTCACTTTTGTTTTCATTTTAATCAAGTAGGCAATAAGTTTCAACAAAAATTGTCAGGCAATTTCAATTACATACATGCCTGCTATGTATTTTTTATATAAAGAAACTATCATTTATATAAAAAGTACTGCTCATAAGTATTTGAACAAGCACAAACTTTGTGTTTCTTGACTATGATTGCATTCTTTCCAAAATGTGTATTGGTCTATTGAAAGCTATTTAACCAACTAGTTTGGCAACTCTTCCAAATAGCAATGTTAGTCCGCCTTTTCAATCTCAATCGATAATGAACAAGATTTTAGCAGGATAGAAACAAAAACTTGGTTCGATTCATTTATCAATTTAATTCTATTAAAAGAAAACATTTTTTCAGAACCACAAAACAATTGTTGTGCTGATTGCAATAAAATATGGTGGTTCTTGTGTAAAGTTCCAGTTTTTCACTCTCAAAACTGGAGAGTTCAAATACTTAAAAGCTGTACTATGAACTCTTTCATACATATACTCCTGGTTTGTCTTCTAGCATCGTGAAATTCTCTTAAATATACCTATTCAGGGCCTACAGTTAGTATTATTGGCCGATTGTATTATGTGGGCCCTTGGCTAGTGAGCGTGTGAAGCCAGTGGTGCAAGGTTTATCAGGCTAGCTGATAACTCCTGTTGTTCAGAGATTTTATATATATGATATTGCTTTATTGATCCACAACAAGCTGTACAACTGGTTTCACCTTCTGGATTATTCAAGTGGATATAGTCTTAATTAAAAGTTCCAATTTAATAATCCAGAAGGTGAAACCAGTTGTACAGCTTGTTGTGGATCAATAAAGCAATATCATATATATTACGGCTAAACCCCAGGTATTGAGCATTCTACAAATAACCACGGTCTAATGTATTAGTATTTTTTTTCTCATGATTTGTGACAAATTAACCTTACATTATGTCAAAAGCAAACAAAGGAAAACAACTACAAAATGGCATAAAGAATGTGCTTTCAGCTTAATGAAAGATTTAAAGCTGAAATGTATATTCTAATCACTTATCTCCACTCTTTTTTCAGGTAGTGCTGTGCAATGTCAGTGGTTAAACTTAAAGTTTAATGTTTGTCCTCAGTCAATGTAGTAAACATCTGAGGCTATTTTTCCAATAGCTAACATGTACATTTTAATGAAAAATAATAAAAATCAACAGATGAAATGGATATAATATACAATGTGTGATCAAAAATTCCAAGATTGTCCCTGTTGCGAACAAACTAAGCATGGGGCAGTCATGTACGCGCAGCCAAAATGAGCAGTAATCGTTGCGAGTCAGCATGCCACATGGCGTCATGCTGTGAACATTAGGACCTGTTTTACACACATTTTTGTGATCCTATTCACATGCTCATTTTCAATTTCAGGATGGACCTCAAACTTGGGCAGAGAGCAAACATCAAATTTTGTGTCAAACTCGGGAAATCGGCAACAGAGTCCCTTGAAATGTTGAAGCAGGCCTACAGCAATGAAACAATGAGCCGAGCTAGGGGTTTTGAGTGGCACTCACGCTTCAAGAGTGGTAGAACATCACTGGAGGATTATGAGAGGTCAGGACGACCCTCACGAGCACTACCCCTGAAAATGTCTAAGAAATTAGATGAATTGTGAATCAGAATCGTCGAAGTTGCTGATATCGGCAACATGTCATTTGGATCAATTCAGACAATCCTCACATCCAACATGAATCGTGTCGCTGCCAAGTGCATGCCCAGGCTTCTCAACCTGAGAAGAAGCAGGACTGTGTCCAAGTCTGCAAGGATCTCCTTCAACAGGCTCAGGTTGACACAATGTTCATGTCAAGAATGATCACCAGTTATGCGACTCGGGTCTACGACTATGACCTAGAGTCAAAATAGTCTTTGCAGTGGAAGAGCCCACCATCTCAAAGACAGAAGGAGGCAAGGCAGGTCCGAAGTGCGAGGATCAGACTGTCAATGCAGAGTTCTACTGTACCGTTCTGAGGAGTACGAGTGAGAAGATTCAGAGAAAACAACCTGAACTGTGGTGCGACGGGAACTGGGTGCTCCAATATGACAGCGCGCAAGTTTTTGTGCTGCACAATCATCTCTACACATCCGCCCTACTTGCCAGATTTGGCTCCCTGCGACTTCTTCCTCTTCCAAAAAAAATTCAAGCTGAAGGGTCGCTGTTTTGAACTGTGGAGGAGATCTACCACGTATCGCAGATAGTGCTTGACACACTTAAAGAGCAGGATTTCCGGTGAGCATTCCAAGCATGGCAGAAGCGCTGGGAGCAGTGTATCGCTGCACAAGGTGACTACTTTGAAGGGATGGCGGCCAAATTTAAATAAAGTACAAATAAAGCTTTTCATAGGAGAAGTCTCAGAACTTTTTGATTGCACCTTGTACAACAGAGGCCATTACGGTCATGTTAAGTCACTTCCTATTTATTAAATTTATATTAGAATTATTTGCAAATAGATAAATAATAATTAAATAGATTAGCAATCAAAGAGAAATTATGAATCACTGCCATCCATATATGCAAACTAGTGACCAATTTAGCATAAAACAAAAAAAAAAAAAGAAAGCATTTTCCCTACTCATTGAGTGTGTACAAAATTTCAAGTTTCTACTATGAACGGTTAGGGCTGGACGAAATCCGGATACATATAAATGTGTGAACACATGAATAACCTAAACCTTTGGTAGCAGTGATTAACCTTATAATTAGCATTTAATATACCCAGAGCTATCTCCTTTCAGAAATCTGATCATTATAATATAGATTCATTTTAGGAAATTTTGTTTAACTCATTTCTTTTTTCTTTTTCACGCACACATAATCTCTTCACTTCGGCCATCATGTATCTTGTGCGTTAATGAATTTCAATTTGTAGAAGTGTGGGCCATGGGCTACTTAAGATTTGATTAAATTTTGGAGCAGATCCGTAGATTTGTTTTCGATTAATTTCTTATACACAGCTTTATAAATACAAAAGTTATAAAGCTTTCTGATGAATTTTTTTCAAATGAAATTTCGAACATTTTAGTACAACAAACTTATTACAAGCAGAACATTACAGGTTGTCTCAAGCAAATCAGTTTTATGATTTCACAAAAGAGTTCTTTAAATTCTGCAGCAAAGATTTATTTTATTGATAAGCAAATCTTTTAGGAATTCAAAATAAAGAGTTCCAAGAGATTAGAGTAGAAGCTGAATGATCTAAATAGAGAAAGATAACCTAAATAACTTATCTGGATTAGAAAATTAAAAAAAGGGACAGAAATAAATCTAAATTATCAAATCTAAAAATAAAAACGTCTCTCTTTCTCATATATACATACAAATTACAAAAGCCATCAACTGAGTAGCACATATATCTTTTATAACGATTTTTGATGAGGCTGACTGAAAAAATAAATGTAATGAAAGAAAGGGCCTTACACTATCAAACAGATTCCAACTGAAGACAGGTAGTAATTAGCAAGTCAAACTGTATGTCATTGTTAATTTTTTCTTCTTAACCCTTTATAGGGCATCCCCAAAAATATTTTAGATATCAAAACAACCTTTTTGTATGTTAAACTTGACTTAATTACATGATACTTTCAGTTGCAAGTTTTCTGAAATTTTTTTTATTTATGGGGGGAAAAACCCCCTCTGATGAAGTGATCATATATGGTGCCTCGCCCAAAAAGTGACCAAAAATGGAAAATATAAAAAAATTAAAAATAGAAAGTTAAATAAAACATAGAATTAAAGAATAACATTCATCATAATGAATAGATACAAAAATATTGATATTAACAAATAAAATAACACATCCAGGTTGATTTTAAAAGGCTAATTTAATGGGGTGTGGTGTATGCCTCAAAACAGTTTCTGTCTTTGTTCAAGCACAAATGAACTTTGCAAAGCTTGCAGACCACCTTGGTACGGATTATGTTCTCTTTGTGGTTACAATATTTGCATGTGGCTGACGGGTCCTCAGGTGATCATATATAGTCACTTGCCAAATAAAGGGGTAAAGTCTTATAGCTATTAGTAAGACGAAAAGGAAAAGAAATCAACATTATTGGCAAGATAATTAGGTAATGTCTATTTCAGGATAATCAAACAAGCTATACAGTAATAAAAACTTCCAAAATATAATAAATTGCTACTTGAAGTTATCTTTATTTTTGTAGCAAAAGATAAGCAAAAACGCCAAAAAGTAAATACGGACAACTGCAAATATAAATATGACCTTGATTCACTTATATTCAATACGACAGCAACATAAAAATATTCTGATAAGACTGGAGAGATTTCCCTACTGCCTTTAAGATAAGTCACTAACAGCAATGATAACCTCTTTATATAGACTGTGTCTGTCTGCTTAGCTTAAATATATTCCCAAAATTACAAGTCACATTGCAGAGATATTTTATACGCAAATATGATGGGAGAAAAAAAGAGAGAAAAAAAAAAGAAAAAACCACCTTGACATATATTATTTATAGAGTAAAAAGCTTTCAGAGTGGCTTTGAAACCTAACATATTACCATTTAGCCTATTTTTCTAAACATCTAAAATATGTTGAATCAACACATTTTTTTTAAAACATCTAAAATGTGTTGATTCAGCACCAAAGGAATTTGTAGTTTTTCATTAAAATTTGTTTTAAAAGTATAAGAAACTATTTTTCTAAAGAAGAATATGATCATTCTAGAAGTTAGGAGAAATATTTTGTCAGTCACCATTCCCAAATACAGAAGCAAGAAAAAAAAATAAGGTTTTATTCAATAACAAAATAGTGTATAAGGAGTTAACATATAATTAGTAGATAATTATTTTCCTTTTAAATAATGGCCTCAGCCAATAAGTGCAGTTAGAAGTTATTGCTTCTTATTATTATAGATTTTACAACTATATTAATAATGTCAAAACAAAGCATGTAATGTGAAAGATTGCTTACAGTAACTTTTAAGTGAAATACAAATGTAGACCTCTTAAAGGGAAATATACACACATCTACTCCAACTTATAATAAATAATGAATGTTACATTCATCTGCTGAGAGCTGCTCTCAATAAGACACAATACAATACCTAGCAATGAAGCACATTGTATTGTCCTCAAATTAAGTATCACTTTAAGAGTGAGACTACTGTATTTCATTGAACATTGCTCTCAGTGTGAGTAAAGCCAACAGCAAGCCTTTTCTAGAAGTACCAGAATTTAGCAAAAACACAAACAAAAATACTCCAAAAAAGACTAAAAATCAATATTGTCTATAATTTTGAGAAGAGTCATTAACATTAAGAATTTTTCAGACAATTGAACATTTTTGTTATTTTTGTTGTTTCTACAACGTTTCGGCCAATGCATTATACAGTCTTCTTCAGGTGTACTATCTGTATGTAAAGAGAGGGTTTCTTTTTTCAGTAATACCAAGTAAAAAAAAATGGAAGCAAATAATGTTTTTTTTCTCATTAATGGCAACGCTTGTAAACTAAGTTGAAGATGTTTTCAATTCTTTTCTTTGTTAAACAAAGAATTCTACACCATTTAAGGAATCAGTTGAGTAAGAAACTAAATAATTCAAGGTGAGTGCCAAACCATCAAAAATAAAGAAAACCAGAGTTTGCAAATCTAATCACATATAGATGTTCAACTGAGGAGCCTATTTTCCAAGTTTCATTCGCCTGTATTTGAGCAACCAGACTGAAATATGAGGTCCATCCAGAAAGTATCAAACCATTTTCAAAGAGAATCAGTTGCACAGCCTTAATGTAACGTGGCAATGAATCAGAAGGGACCTCACTGCACATGTGTGAACTGAAAATCTCTCGTGGGGTTACTCAGTCGGCAGTGAGACACCATTGAGTAAGCTTGTGTACTGTGTGACCATTGCATTCACAGTGACTGAACCAGTAGATCGGAAAATATGCATAAAGTTTTGCTTGAAACTTGGACATTTGTCCATGGAAACTATTTGAATAATTAAGAAGGTTTTCAGGGATGATTCAATGAGCAGAGCCCAGATAACATTTTTGTACCAATGTACCAACAGAAATTGCACAATACAACTATTCTCATTCTAAATAAAACTAAATCAGCTCTTCTTCTTGAGGAGATGAAAAATATATCCTCATTAATTTATCTAAAATAGGAGGTTACGGAGTGGCATAATAGTTACCAGCACAGAAAACTGAATCACAGAGTTTGAGTTTCGGCCAAAGTTGTTTACATTCACTTTGCACTAATACCCTTGGAAAAAGCATGAATCCACTTCACCCAGCTATGGGTAAATAGCAGAGCAGTTGGAGCCCATTAGCCTTGTAAGGCAATCCATCTAAGAGAAGGTTACTATGACAGAAAAAACTTACAGCTTGGCAGTCACCATAGCTGGTCCCAAGCCCGGGTAAAGGAAGAGGGCTAGCAACTCTCCCCGGGGGAAAGAAAAAAAAAAAACTTACTTGCTACTAAAACCACAGCAGAGTGGTTTCAGCCCTATGCCCCACCAGGAGTCTACAGAAATAAATAAATCTATTCAATAACACCATTTTTGTAATTACTGGTTTCATATCTTTTATGACCGAATGCAGATAAAAGCAAACATTGCTTTGAGGTTTGGCTCTCTTAACGGGAACTGCAGTCCAGCAGGAACAAACATAATCTAAATTTCTTCAATATAGTCACAAGTTGGAAGAGAAGAAAAAAAAGAGGGAGGATTCTATAGTCTAAAAAGGAAATATACATTACATAAACATTAATAACTTGTCTATAGAAATCCTTTGCTTAAATAATTGGTAGAACATCTGATTGCCAAAGAAAAGAGGCCAAAATCAGGCACTTTTGATATTCGCCAATCAATACTTAACATTCAGCAGAGAGGACAATTTTAGAGCTTAAGTTTCAGAGGAAAAATATTATAAGAAAAAGAATAAAAAGTTACACATAAAAAGTACAGAACATAAATATTTTAAATGAGAATGAGTTTCAAATTAAAGAGAAAATTTAAAAAAAATTTATTTGAATAAGAAAAGCAGATCGAGTGTGAGCTTGTGGTTACATAAATTTCAGTGTTATATGTGTGAAATGTGAATCTTTAAACAGACTATCAGCATAGTGAACAGGACAATTAGATTGTAATACATGTATTTAAAAAAAATAAAAATCAAGACTTAAAGTTATCTTTATTTATTATTTTCACATCAATAATGTTGTTCTATTTAACTTAGGCTGTATACTGAGTCAGTGTGTATGTCTTCACTTAACTCATCAGAAGATTTATGGAAAAATGTGAAAGCCAAGAGTAGCTTTTACTGCAACTTGAAGATTTCTATTACAAAAGTAACCACCTCTAAATCTTTAAACATGTGTTCTTTAAAATAATTTATTTAAATAAACTCAGGACTTTTGACAGAAAAACAAAATGACTCAGCTCAGCAAGGAGCAGAGTGACCCAGGTAATCAACTAGCTTATGTATGAGTGTCTACATGTTTATTAGGTTAAATTTTTATTCTCCATAATATAAATAAGAAAAAAATAATAAGGAAACTGAAGATATGACGACAATACAGTCATAATTTAAACATAATTCAGCTAGATTTTTATAATCTCATTATGATTCACTAGAAGTCTGTCCGTCCGTCCGTCCGTCTGTCTGTATGTGACAGCCTACCACAATGACCACACTACATAACGCCATCAGATTTTCTGTGTGTACCAATGTGACCCCTAGGCAGGTTTTTAACAAGTCAAATGTTTTCGGGGGAGGGGGGTATACAATGTAAATTCATGCTAAGCTGGACACATTTTTTATGCCCACTTTTTTTGTTTATTGTCCGTTAAGCAGTGTTTTTCCGAGATCACAAATATCATTTTTTACAAAAATTAATTTAAACACTATCTGATTTCCATCTAGAACAGTGGGTACTTTGGTATTGTTCATAGAGAGGGGCTGAGTGTAAGAGGAAGAATGAGTTTGTTTATTTTCTCTAAAACCTCTAAAATTCACAAATAACTGTTTTAAAACAAATTAAATACTACCTGATTTCCATCTATCGACCGTATCTCTTTCTTTAATTCTTTTTTGATAACAATGTATCTTGCCCATCAAGGCAGGTATTTAGTCCAGTGCATAACAGAAGTATGAAACATAAATATCAAACTAAGCATCACTAATGGATGATCAGTCATTAAATTATAAGTCTATTCTATAAATTACATTTTCTGTCTGCATTTATCTTTCATAGTAAAAAATAGAAAAAACTGATTTTTGTAGGTACATCAATAAAGCAGTTATTTTACACAACAAATATTTATTTTTCAACATAATCCCCTTCCTTGCCAATGCACTTAATTCAGTAGTGAATATTAATTACATAGATTGAACATTATAAAGTAAAAATTTCAAATCAAAATTCAGCTAATAACAATGTGTCAGGCTACAGACATATTGATCCACCTATATATGTAGTGTAATATATTCAATGATAAAGCTTGACCACAGAAGGTCATAGTGTGGTGCTCAAAAGAACACGTCATTTTTACACCTGGTAGAATGCAAGCCGGGCATTAATCTAGTCATCTGATTTAGGTATGCGTCAGGCTTATGTGGCTTTAACCATGAAAACATATAACGAGACTAGTAGACATGGTGGGAAGTCAGAAGACAAAGCCAGTCAGTCAGTTCGAGTCAGAGAGAGTTGTTAAAACATTCCCACTTTTCAATGTGAGGGTCATAGTCAGAGATGAAATGGGTCTCTTATTTGACTGAAGAAGAAACTTTATCCCTTGTTCAACCTCACATTCTCTCTCCATTCTACAAAGCAGAACTTTCAATCAAAACAACACAAGTCTAAGTTGTATTTCAACATCCTACCACTAGACTAAGACAAAAAAAAAAAGATCATTGGCCGAAGAAAGTAGCTTTTAAGCTGCTGTCAAACCTAATATTACAATAAACTTACAAAGTCATTTTAACATAAATGGGCCAATGTTTTGCTTTTTTTTTTATACTCAAATATTTTTACGATCTTAAAATCATGATTGAATTTCTATGTTCTATTAAATAAAAGCATCATGAATCATGCAAATGTTTCTTCTCTTGATTTTATTAAAGAGAAAAATTGTACTATAACCTAAACAGCACAAAATAGATTTCCTCTATTAATTATATGTGTATATTATTTTTCTAACTCGTGTTTAATTGCTATATCAAAATCATATATAACACAAAATAACTTTCCAGGTCATCATTATCATTTTATTGTTCAATTTTGTCTAACATGCGCAAATATGAGGTGCGATCAAAACATTCCGAGACTTCTCATATGAAAAGCTTTATTTGTATTTTATTTAAATTTAGCCGCCATCCCCTTCAAAGTAGTCACCTTGTGCAGTGATAAACCGCTCTGCCATGCTTGGAACGCTCCCTGAAAGTCTCGCTCTTTAAGCATGTGAAGCACCATCTGTGATTCGCGCAGGATCTCCTCTGCAGTATCAAAACGGCAACCCTTTATTTTGGGGGAAGAGGAAGAAGCCGCAGGGAGCCAAGTGGGGCAGATGTAGAACACCAATTGTGTGCTTGCAGTTTTAAAGCACTGTGAGGGGGTGCATTGTCATGTTGGAGCACCCAATTCCCATCGCACCACAGTTCAGGTCATTTGGCAAATGTTCTCTCTCAGACATAGACGATACAGAAGAACTCAGCATGACACTGGGGGACGAATTCACGGTGCACAACTCGGCAAATGTCGAAAAGAATGACAAGTATGCTTTTGGTCGCACTCCTGACCTGCCTCACCTTCTTGGGAGATGGTGGGCTCTTCCCCTGCGAAGACTGCTGGTCTCTGGGTCATAGCCGGAGAACCAAGTCTCGTCACCGATCATCATCCTAGAAATGAAGTTTGGGTCAACTCTGTTAATTCCATGTATATGCTGCATTGGTCTTGCTTCTTCAACAATTTACAAGAACTCTCTCCTTGAGCAAACATGGTCGCCATTTTATATGTGACCAATATGTGACATGGCAGCTACCAGATTTAAGATGCAAGGCGACAACTCTAAAATGAAAGATTAACAAATCTCCCCCCTTTTCTGTTTCTACAATTTTTTTTTCTTTTAATTTCTTGAAGCAATAAAATTTTATACTTGATGCAAATATCACATGTAGAAGGGAACTCGTAAACCATTTTTAAGAAATCACTGTCAGTAACTCCAGCGTTTCTTGCCAATCTACGCATTTTTTCACCACTGAGATAGCTAAATTGGAGATGCAATTTTTCTACAATCTTTAGTTTATCTTGTTTGGTAGTGTTACGTAACCTTTTTAATGATTAATATTTCATGACTACAACCACTGTCAGGCAACTGTCAGGTTTAGATATAGGAATGTAATAGTGTCCAGTGTCTGTAGATTTCAAAGCGTAAAATTCACCAAATATTTGCACTGAAACTGTAGAAAAATCAAGCTTTGTCCCAACCTTTTTCATGGCCATTATACTCAACAGTAGTGGTATGTCAGTCTTAACCATATCAGTGTTTATATCCACTCTTCTTTTGCAATAGCACATGGTAAAGTGACATGTTTTATTGATGGTAACTCTTCACCATTTCAAAATTTAAATTTATTTGTTTGTTCCTTCTGTTGTCTTCACTAGGCTTCTAACTTGTTGTAATGTTTCTAGGAAACACTCCAACCACTTTTGTTCAGCAAACTGTTTTGGTACAAAATCCAGGATCATTGCTCCAATGGTTTGGCCCAGTAATGCTGTATTAAGAACACCAAAGATTTAACATGCAAAGGTGACAACTCTAAAACGAAAGATTAACAATCTCAAACCTGTTGAAGAAGATCCTCGCACACATCGACACAGTGCTGCTTCTGCTCGGGGTGAGAATCCCGGGGCACGAACTTGGCTGCGACACAATGCATGTTCAAAATAGATGTGAGGATTGCCTGTACTAATCCAAATGAAACGTTGACGATATCAGCAACTTCATTGATGGTGATCTGACGATTCATCCAGTTTCTTCGACATTTTCAGAGGTAGTGTTCATTGAGGGTCGCCCTGACCTCTCATCACCCATCAGTGATGTTCTACCACTCTTGAAGCACGAGTGCCACTCAAAACACCTCTCTTAGCTCATTGCTTCATTGCCATAGGCTTGCTTCAATATTTAAAGGGTCTCTGTTGCCGATTTCCCAAGTTTGACACAGAATTTAATGTTTGCTCTCTGCCCAAGTTATATGCGTATTTTGAGGTCCATGAAAGTGTGAATAAGCATGTGAACGTGGTCACAAAAACATGTATTAACACAGGTATGAATGTTCACAGCATGACGCCACATGGCATGCTGACTCGCAACATTTACTGCTCACTTTCTGCTGTGTGCATATGACTGTCCCACGCTTAGTTGTTCGCAACAGGGACAGTCTCAAAACTTTTTGATCGCACCTCGTATATGGTAAAATTGTATGTACACTATCAACTCATACATACCATCTATTAGGTAATGATATTATTAAAAAATACCATTTTGTTGCAAGCAACTTATATATAAATATCATCAGAAGTTCTGAGATTAAGTATTTTCTGAATTATTCGGACTAGTATCCTAATCTTTGTAATTTCAATCACAATACTTCAAAGAGCATACCATTGTGATCAAAACAACAAATATGAAGATATTAGTCAGAATGATTCATGGAGTGATTTAGATAAAACGTTTTTCAAGTATTTTGGGGTTGAAGATCCATAAGAAAGCAATTATATCTATGCTATCAAATCAAAATGCCTTTTGTTTAGCATTTAAAGTGTTGAATCTTTCAGTGGATATATTGGCTACATATAAATAAGTAGAGTTTGTTAAAAAGCAAGAGAAAGTGCTTAGCCAGGCTAAGATGGGGGGCTGAAATTGCTGTCAACAACTACTAGTTGTCAACTAGAGATCAATACACAAGATTGGGGTCAAAATGACCTTACACTGTTTAAGCAAGGGGGAAGGAAATGTGACACCACTGAAAAAGAGGAGGAGCTAGCAGGTAAGAGATGGGACAGGAATTATTTTCAGTCTGATGAAATGTGTGAGACGCGGAAAAACAGATATTATAACTGACAATTTATTGCCTAAACAACATTTCTGAGAAAAAAAGAACAGAGTTGGTTATCTTTCAAACAACTGGCTATTCATTAAAAGAATGTACATTATTAAATAATATTTGGAATTCTTTTTTGGCAATGTGTCTCTTCAGGATTTCTTAAATCCCACATCTGGCTTATTTACCTCTATTCAACCCTATCAGTCTTTTTATCCATTTGAAATATATTTTCAATATAAATCAATCGTGTTACAAAGACTTGGCATTTATTCTCCTCAAAGCTGTTTAGATGTCAGATTCATCATCCAAATTTCATACATACAAAGCTTTTATTTATTTACTGTATTAAATTTCTTGCTGTAAGGACAGAAAAGTGAACTTTTATTTATTGAAAATGGATTTTCACATGTTCATGCTAAAGCATGCTGATGTTCATTTGTTCTGACAAAATAGAAAAATCTCGAGTGTATTATAACAATGGGCACAGTAGTGTTAGGTTGTCACAATTGTGAAATCACCAGAAATCAATTATTAAGTTAAATGCCTTATCCAAATAGGAAACAGATATGATTGGGGGACAAGACAATGAGACATGTATTATCATTGAAATGAAAGAAAAAAATTAAACCAAACTGAGTAAAACAGACCTTTGTCTAACAAGAAGAAAATGCTTACAAAATGATTTAGTTGATGGCCATTGAAACAGACATTTTACTAGTTTTTACCGTCATCCTAATTTTAAAATTAAGATGAAGGTAAAAAACTAGTCAAATTTAATAAAAAGTGGTGTGTTACAATACTTCATCCAATAATAATAAAGACTGCTTAATAGACATTTTGTTTAGTTTACTGCTAACAAAACTGATGAAAGTTTTAAAGACTTTAATGAGATTGACATTACATAATTATAGAAATATTTTGGTCTTTAAGAAAACTATAACATTACCTAAACTTATCATTAAATATATATTGGCTTCCATAAACTTATAATTACTTATTAAAAAGAAAAAAAGAAGAAAAAAAAGAGAAAACATGAAAGATTTACAAGATAAACCCAATTAGCACCCACATAGTTTGGATCTAGGAAAAGTAACACACACTAAAGCAAGGTGTGTGCTATGAAAACAACATTGATAGCACAACTAAATGAAGTAAAAGTGTTTTGCGTTGGAGCATAATAAAAAGTGCCAGTCTTGATATTCTGCGAGTAAAGATTATCGGCAAACACTTAAAAGGAATTAGGTAAACCTGAGCAGGAAGGTAGGATTCGTGTTGGCATTTGTAGATAAAACAGAGGAAACTTTGATAAAGTGCTAAAGGCCAATGAACAGATCTCTTCTGTTTGGTACATTGCTCATGAAGAAGCGCAAGTGGAGCAGATAAGTAGTAAATGCATGAGACTTATTTAAATGCGAGAGAAAGATTTGCTGCAAATGAACAGTATCCAAATCCTAAGAAGAAGAAAAGGAAAATTTACCTTTAAAGAAAAAAAAAGAAGAAAAACCCAGATCAACACAATGGAAGCAATCATGAAAATGAATATAGTAAACATTACTTTGTATATTTATGAATGGAACCAGGGAACCCATTTTAAATTTTTGGTCCTCTCAGAGTTCAGCATCCCAAACGATCACAGTTGTTGTGAGGGTACTTGGTAAGTTACAACAAACAGATATCCAATCTAATAAAAACAAAGTGTAAAAATATCCTAAAGTAAAATAATATCCAAAAGTTTTAAAAAATGTAAACACTCCATCAGCTATTTTAACTATAATTGTATTTATTTTACCATATAGTCGGGAGTACACTACTAATTTTTTTAGGTTTGAAAGCTGGTAGGTTTTCTTTCAAAATTGTATGAACAAAAATACAAATAGCAGTAAAAGAAATGCGTTTAGTAAATTTTCATAAAACACAGCACGTAAAATATGTTGCCAATGTAACTAGATTAGAAAATGACTTGTTTCAAAAACAAATACTTTTTCGACTGACTGTAAAATGTTGGCCAAGATTCGAAAAAGAAACGAGCATCTCCTCAAGGCAAATACAAGATATGATGCAAAACAAAAAAAAAAAAATTCACATCCTTACTGAACAAAAGACACTTTATGGGTACAATGTACCCAATAAAGAAATTCTTTTTAAAGAAATACCATAAAAAAAAAAAATAAAATAACTGAAAAGTTTTTTTTCTTTCTCTTTTTTTTTTTTTTTTTTTTAATTAGATTTGGAATCTGCTTGGCATTTTGTTGTAATTGACCGAGTGCCCACACAACAACCGTAATTTGGGACACAAAACTACGAGATCACCAAAGCTTATCTTAATGCAATCACATAATACCAAGACTGTTTCCTTGAGCAACTGCAGTAAGCAGTACAGTGGTTAGTACTGGTCTTTTGCAAGCCTGTAAAAGCAAGTATGATCTTCATTGAGAGCTGGAGAAATGCACCCCTGTACCAAAGTTAGCATATTATAGTTGCCTAGATCATATTTACTGCTTATAATCTGAGAAAACAATGCTCAATAACACATGTGCTAAAGTGAGGTCATCTTCCAGATACAATTTTTTATTATAATTTAGTGCTTTTATTTATTTATTGAAGATAGTCATATAAATATCGCAATACATGCTGTGAAGTGTATAGTTAGATCTTATACAATTTCAAAATGTACCACTTAAATATTAAGTTTAACTTTACTCGCCTAAAGGCTGCCTTTGGCGGCCATTAGGCTCAATATCAAGTAACTTCCTCGTTATAAAATTTATATTATAATTATTTGCAAATAAGTAAGGGAAACTACTCTATAATTATCATTTAATGGTACCTAGAGTTATCTCTCGAGAAATCAGACCATTATAATAAAGATTATCGTGATGAGCGCAAAAGCAGATACCACACTATTATTATTAGTTGCAAATTGGACAGGAAATTGCAATATTCTCTAAATTTAGAGCAGCTTAACAGTATTTCACTAACAAAAATCTCACTGCAATATGCTGTTTTTGTAGTGTTATGGTAAACATACAAACATACAGAAATCGGATCATTATAATATATATGAGCAAAATTTGGAATGATGTAAAATAGTTACAAACATTTTTTTTCCTGCTTGAAATATCATGAACTTCAAATTCATGTTGTAGATTTTTTTTTTTTTTTCAGAACATTCATGGAACACAGAATAGACTTCACAATTCTAACCAGATAAAACAGTCAGTTCACTTTTGCTTAAGATTATTGATTTTTATGAAGCACGACTTCTACAATTTGACAACCTACCAGATACCAGTTCTTTTATAAAATGATTTCATGAAATACCCAGTTTGCAATTTCACAAAGTAAAGCATGCAAATATACACACGGATTCTAATAATAAAAATAAATTTTTTCACTCATTTCAAGATATGACATCAAATAATAAAAATCCTCTTGCAAACAGATTCAATAATTTATTCTTGTAATTGTAAATATATGATAATAATATCCCTGTTTTTATGTTAGCCTGTTTTTAGGTTATAATTGAATTTAACAAAATTCATGAAGGAGTAAAAACAATATTAGAAAAAGAACTTTTTGTGATGTGGTTACTAAAAAATGAACTAAGAAAAATCAATTTGGGCTTACTTGACAACAAAAAAGCATGTTTTTATTAAATTTAACTAGTTTTTACCTTCATCCTAAATTTAGTTGTTCTTTTTACAACTTATTAATCCAGGGCACTGTTTCTATGGCAACAAAGTCTCCCTCTGGCAATGTGGATGTGAGTTCGATTCTCACCGAAGTCTTACTCTTTATTTCCGATTGAGCTGTTATTCGTTGCCATAGAAACAGTAGCCCGAATTAATAAGATGTAAAAAAACAACTAAAATTAGGATGAAGGTAAAAACTAGTCAAATTTAATAAAAAATGTTATGTTACAACACTTCATCCAATAATAATAAAGATGTATTTATAAAACATGCACGTATGTATAATATAAATGACAATGGATTGTTGGAATTTAACCAGTGTTCAAGTTTTAAAAAGATAAGAGTTTACCAAAAACAAAAGGCTTGACATGATTTTAGTGATAAAGAAGAGCAAATCAACTGAAAGCATTCAATTAAATTTAAGCCTTAAACCTATATTTCTGTCATCTAAAACTAAATATATGACCTTCTGGAACATCAACACATGAACTGAGTACTGTTTACAAATAACTCTTTTTGTATTTGAAAACAAAGTGACCTTTTTATTACCACTCAGGAAACAATAGAGAAAACAGAAATGTACACTATCCTACATTCCCATGGGCACACATCTATAACTGAAGTGAAAAGGACGAGTCTGCAAACTCTCTAAACTAAAACAATCAATTATTTTTCTCTAAGTGAAAATTCCAATATTTCAAGATCTGGAATGCCTCACCTGAGAGCTATGATTCAATTATGCTTGCAGCCTATCAACATGAAACCACTCTGCATAGAGTAAATGTAACAATTAAAAACAAAAACCTATCTAATTAATGCAGAGATGAAAGCGAGAACCATTTTTGTCTATTTTTCTTCACCTTTTTTTCTCTCGGTTTTTCTATTCTCTTTATGTACTTCAATGCACGGTATAATGATAGATGAGACCGCATAGAAGCATAAAACTTTTGTCTGTGTGTATCCCTGTGCAACCATCCAGACAATATATGCAAGTAGATGTATATTTCTTTACAAAAATGAAAAAAATAATCACCCCAATAATAAAGAGAGGAATATTTTTATGTACTCAGGCTTAGAACATTAGGCGAATATAACCACCAAGAACATTAGGCGAATATAACCACCAAGAACATTAGGCGAATATAACCACCAAGAACATTAGGCGAATATAACCACCAAGAACATTAGGCGAATATAACCACCAAGAACATTAGGCAAATATAACCACCAAGAACATTAGGCGAATATAACCACCGAGAACATAAAAACTTGTATGTAAAAATTCCAAACAGAAACTATAAAATTGATCTTCTACCCGTCGTGTTTGGAAGCACTTTCTGATTCAATCTACTTGTCAGTTCTTTATACAAAATTCCCAATAATGAAGCAAAAAAGTTGTTTAAATACAAACAAACAACGAAAATAACAACTATTCATTTCTCCCTTTTGTTATGGGATTAAGCAACAACTGGTTTGGGGGATTTTTCGTTCGTCTCCATCAAAAGTTAACGTCCATAATTTTAAGGTACGGATGTCTAAAAAAATGATTATACGTTGCATCTTCTTTTTCTCACCGACTAGAACTTTGTGGTGTTAGTCCAGGGTAAAATCTTAACAGTAATTTGATCCTGGGGAATCAAAACATTTAGACCTTTCTCACAAACGGTCAATCTTATATATCTTTTTAGTTGAGTTCCAGATCAGTAAAGACTTTGCAAAACAAAAAAAAAAAAGGCTAATGCTGTCAAAAGTTTGAGATATTAAAAAAATTAGCAATATAGGGCATAGCATTTGGGGCTTTTTCTTTAATCCGCACCAGCTCAAATTTTCATAACCAGTGGGAATCGATACGTTAAGTTTATTTCATCAGTCCTGTTAGGGTTAAGGTTTTAGATGTGGTGGGGACTAATGTAAAAGAAATAGCATTTTGGGTCTTTTTCAGGAAGGAAAAAGAAAAGGCAACTTAATCTTTTTTCTTTAGGCTTCCATATATTTTAAAATAATGAACATTAAGCTTTTGGTGGGGACTAACAAGAAAGAGCCCTGGTTTCAATATATCCATGAAGCATGAATTAAGAATAGTCATTATTGCACATGACAAAACAGCTTCCAATATTAAAAGGTCTGGTTTATAAATTATTTGCATGTGTCTGTTTTAACTGTCTGCAAAGGCTCCTCATAAAAACAAGCCAACCTCTTTTTGTTCAGGTTTAGATGTTAAAAAAATACATAGCAAAGAATCATACAGAGTCAAAATTACTTATAGAAATAGTAAATCATACTATGAGAAACTCTGCACATTCTAATGCCCATCGGTTGGCTTAGAAAAAAATCATAACCTGCCTCTCAAGCTTCTGAAAAATATTGAAATTTTCACTTAACTTGAATTGGAGTTTCCAGACAAAATCCAGATTTGAAGAAGCAATGACTAACAATAGTGTTGAATTTCTTAATATTGTATCAATGAAAGAAGACTTTGAGAATTGGTTACATGCATTGATTATTTGTGTAAAGAATACCAAACCCAGTTATGTCATACTGAACTTAACAGAGATCTTGGTACTCTATGAATGGCAAGATATAAGAGAAGCAAAGATTAGATAACTGCCTCTTTACTCATGTAACAGGTGAAGTTCTTCAATTGGAATAAATTTAATTCTCTAATGCATACCATGATTCAGGAGTGTGTGCACGCTACTGTCAGATGTCTAAGCGTATATTTTTATAACCCAGACATATTGAAGTTTCACAAAGTAGCCTGCTATCAATAGTGTCTGTAATAATTCATAATTTTAGAAAATGCCTTGAAGCACATTAATTTTCATAAAGCGTAACAGATTAACGTTCTTTCAAGATCTTAAAGAAAAGGCTAAATATAGAGTTTATCATATGAAACAGCTCAAAATAAAAATAAAAATTCTTTCGCAGTATGAAACTATAGAACACAATTCAATGCCGTCTATAACATTGAGAAGTCATTAACATTCCAAATTTTGTTCGGACAATTGGACTCCATTGTTCTCGATGTTGTAAGTTAACCATGCAGTTTTGTGGGGAAATAAGAACATTTCCTCTTATCTTTATAGATTATATACCTGAAGAAGGCTGAAGAATGGATCAGCCAAAACGTTGTGGTAACAACATCAAAAAACAAAAGAGTAAGGTTGTCAGACAAATTTTTGAATTGTTCTTGTATTACCAAGATTATTACTTTTAAAAATGATTTATTGGTGTAAAACTGTTTTTCAATGGATAGGGACATGAAAGAGTAATCAATTTGAGTTTATTCAAAGTATTACATATAACTATTTCTTATGTGTTTTGTGTATTCAATGAAATAATATTTTGTTTTATCCCTTCAATGCTTTTGGTTTTTTGTGCACACAATATGCCAAGTCACTGAGCCATATCTACAAAAGTCATTGAAAAATGATGAGACTCAAAAGAAAGTAGCTAGAATAAAACAATTATCAAATATACCTATTTTTTTAATTTGCATTTTAATCAAGTGGGAGGCAATGGTACTGAGGTCAAAGGGGAAGATAACAAGCCTTGAAGTCAGCAATACAGTATGAAATCCAGCATCAGCTGTTAAAGTTATTGATTAATATTCTTAAGGAAAACTTTTAATTCAAAATTCCCAAAACACACACATACAACACATGGAAAAACATTGAAAAGGAAAACTGTTTCAAACTCAGTTCAAGACATGGTCAAGAAAAATTGCCAAATCATGTTGAATTAAACCAGTGCATCATCATCATCATTGGTGATTCTCATTGTCAAGAAGAGGTCCAGAATATCTTCTTAGATGGCTTCAAAGTTCAATCCTTGAAAGGCATATTCTTCCACACACAATGCATTAGAAATTGCCTAGTGATGTTGAGGTTGTTGATTTGGTCTAGTTGTCACTGCTTACATGCTTCTCGTTTTGCCTCTGTATCTGATCCATGTTTGGTCTCAAATTTCTTGATAGCAAATTCTCAATATTGGCCGGACACATGCAGATGTTTCACAATTGGATGGTTAAATGACAAATTTCTGGAAGGTAGCCTTGAATTGATCCTTGTATATTTTTCTTTGACCACCCCTTGTTCTTGTTCCTTCTCTGAGTTTGGAATTCAGGATTTACTTCACATGCAAAGATCTTACATGGTGCATCAGCAATTACTATTAGAAATGATAGGTCCAATCAGATGTTGATTGTTTTGATAATACCGAAATATTTTAACTTTCATATATATACACACACACACACACACACACACACACACACCTTTCAACAATTTATTATTTGGAGAGTTAAATAATGAGGAGGATCTATGAACTTCTAACCAATACAAATTCTGCAACTGCTATACTAGGAATATATATTTGCACAAATCTTAAATATATTTCAATGTGCTTGTTAAATGTTCAATATAAAATATTCAGTAATGTATTTCTTTACTATTATATCTAAATCATCAAAAACAATTTCTAGTTCAGGAGTATTTTAATGACCAAGTGGGGGGAAAAAAAGGTAACAATCTTTTCAGATAGTTCATTTTTTAAACCCTAAGTATTTTAATTGGGATTTAGCTGATGGTTTTCTATCAGAGTTATCAAATGTATTTCCAGTAGAAGTTCTTACACTTAAAAAGCTGCTACTTCAACAATTCATTCTTGGCATAGTTCACACTTTGATCTAATTAGTTTAATTTTTAGATGTTTAATATATTATCATATATCCAACAACACATGCCAAATCAATTGACTATTGGTAGGATTTAACCCCACAACCAGATGATGAAATCCAAATGCAAATAACATTCTAACAACAGTGTTTGAATAATGCATCACAGAGTAATTGATGGAAAGAATCTCTATACATATTAATTCAGAAAATGATTAGGAATTGCAAATAATTTCAAGATAACTATCTTTAATTCAAGTAAAAACTAATGTTAAAAACAACTTAAATGACTGGTTCTACTCAATGTATATAGAAATAGAAAGCACCAAGTTATTAAAATATTAAAATTGGGATGAATTTAAAATGTGATATAGAAGTTACAGAAAACAAAACTTTATTTATGGGAGCCTTGATTATAACAATAATAAATGAAATCAAGGTAACAATGTTTGCATATTGCTTACTAAATGTTGGTCATTGATTGCTTTGCTTTGAATGCAATCTAAGATAGCAGTGGCAAAGAGCCAGGAATCTCTTATTCAAAGATCATTACCATGGTACTTAGTTTGATAACAAAGAAAAAAGGTTTCTTTTCACTATACATTTTTTCTTCACTTTACATACCTATTGTTACCATACTTTAATCAATGAACCTTTTCTGTAGGTTCCCCCAGAGCAAACTATCCTCTAACTCAATTAAAACCTATCAAGCACCACTACATGCAAGTACAGAACCATTTCCTTGCCTTTAAGTCTTCTAATTTCATAACAACCACAGTAAAAATTTCACTCAAGTAGACAATTTTTTAAAAATAACCTGAGCTTTTCATTCATGTTTAATAATATTTTGCATACTGAGAAATAAACAGCAGAGCAGCCAGTACTGTTGCACTTTAAGTGATTGTGAGTATGTAGCATAGGGATGGGGTTAGATCAGTGATTCTCAAACAAGAGCTACTTGGCTCTCAAGGGAGGAATTTTAGCCAGGGGAGGAATGGAATTGGGGAGGAATAAATTGTTTCAATAATTACCAAAGTAAAAAGTAGAATGGTGAAAAATTACTAGATGCCAATGGGGGGGTGGAATAGAGAAAACCCGAGATCAAAAGGGGAGGATTGGTACCCGAGATCAAAAGGGGAGGATTGGTACCCAAGATTCTGAGAAACACTGAGTTACATACAGATAAAAAGTGCATTAAAGTAGCTGTTCAAAAAGTGTGTAATACCCTTGCTCAGAGAGGTAACAGAAAAGCAAGTGTCACTTTTGGATAACTTTGGATACACTTGCTCAGAGAGGTAACAAAAGCAAGTGTCACTTTTGGATAACTGATAATAATATGAAAATCAAATTATTGCTTCAATGCAAACAATATATTACTTCATCTCTATATTCCTATAAAATTATATTTGAAATAATCTTTTGCTTTAAACAGTTTTTATATAATTTTAATTTAATCAAATAAAAAATGAATAATTTACCATGACCCTACACATTGAGTAACAATTTAGTACTTCTATACGAATACTTAAAGACAAAAAGAAAAAGGATAAATAATCACATATTTTCTATAATTATGAGAAGGGTCATTAACATTTAAATTGTTCTTTGGACGATTGAACTCCTTGTTGTTTGTGTTGTTAACACAACATTTCAGACGATCCATTCTTCGGCCTTCTTCAGGTGTAATATCCGAGTGTGATAGGGTAAACAGCGAAGAATGGATCGGCTGAAATGCTGTGTAACAAAAACAATTTGAATCACATGTTTTAATTTGAATTTGATATTTTTAATAGTGATATGTAGTAATTGAAAAGGTAAAGCTGGATAAGATACTAACACTGAAATGCTAATACAAGATTTATCAAATATACAAATTAAAATAAGCGATGTAAACAAAACTTTTGTCCTTTATCTTTCTTTATTCTTAAATGATGTTCAAGTCTATTAGTTGAATGTTAGTTAAAATCAGATACTGATTTTTTTTTTAATTTAAAAAAAGAAAAAAAAAAAAAAAAAAAAAAAAAAAAAAAAGTCAAAATATAGATACAAAATGAAAAATAAAAAACTGATGGTCTTAATTTTTTTTTTATTTTCTAAGAAAAATGTGCAAAACAGTGAAGAACATTTCTGAACTCAACACAATTTTGATCCAGAAAAAAATCAGATAAATCTAAGAATGTCGACAAGTTCTATATAAAAAAAAGATTTAAATGGAATGCAGTCCATAACCTAGAACAGGTCTATTGAATGTGACTCTCCATGCATGTAAATGAAACTTAATGCTTTACTTTCTAATTTTATGATACTCTCAATTATTTCTTGATGTTTCAAGATTAGATCTGAAATTATGAAACTTCAATGGTTAAGCTCCATAAAATGCATGAATCAAGTGAATAAATAGATTTCACAATTTAGTTTAGTGAACTTTATAAAAAGAGTCACGTGTGATTTGGAGTTACATTTCATATTCAGGTTTCAAATGTGTATGATATTACCAACTCTTTGCACCAGACTAACGTTTTTCACTACCGTCCCGAAAAACAAATTTAACCGTCCCGAAGGAAGTGTAAATGTTCCCAAAATCAAAATGTTTCTTTTCTTTGTTATTATCATCTATGATTGTTAGTTGTTAGTAGCATACGAAAAACACTATTAAAATGTTGAGGCAATAAATAATTGTAAAACTCCAGTCCAAACCTGGAGTTGACTTTGTTTTCCTAACATAACAAAAACAACAAAACAATAAGAACAATCCTCAAATTTAAAAAAAAAGAAAAGAAGATATCTTCCCATGTGTGCATTTGGTGACGGAAGCGATTTTTGAAAAAAATTTAAAATCTTTTCTTTTTTTTTAAGATCACTTCCGTCCCAGTGACCTCCCGGGGAAGATATTTGTTCGTCCTGAACACATGTTTACTGTCCCTGGGACAACATTAATTTCGAGCCCTGCTTTGCACAAAGATTTTTTTAAATTGTTTTAATACATCAACAAGTATGCCTGATATAAAGTAAATATATAGTTAAACTAATAAAGTTAAATATCAATATGAAAAAATTAAGAACAGTAGTCTTTAACGATTTGGCTGTGTCAATAAATAAATGTGATAATCTTTTAAAAAGATGTAGGAAAAAATTTGTATGAGGCACTACATTTCTACATATCAGCTTGTTTACTCAATTCCTTCAATACACCAATTTTTCAATTTCCATTTTCAAACTTCCTATACATATACTCAATTCCTGGACAGAGCTCCCTTTGATCCTGTTTCAGCATTAAAAAGACTATATCCAAGCGCCATCTCAAGTTGATAGTGTACAAATGAGAAAGTATTTCACAAATCACTAAGCAAAAATAAATAGTTACTAACTTCTTATCTTTCTAAGTCTTCCTAATATATACTTGCAACAAATGTTGTTTATACACATACGCATACAGATCTTTCATTCTGAGCATATTTACTCCCTCAGTTCTCAGGAGAAACAAGAGATGTTTAAATAAGATCAGTCATTTCAACATAGATAATATCTAATTCAGGCAATGAGAATTAAACGGAAAATCTCAGGCAACATTCTATATGCCTCATCCATCTTTAGGATTCAACAACAACATGCCTAAGTACAAACATAAAACTACATAGATACATTTGACAGGAATTAAGTAGATAAATGTGATCCTGAATTAAAAAGACATCCCCCTTTTTTATTTAATTATTTTTACTTTATTCTTTTGAAAGAATTTGAAAAGAATAGTATAGATATCTACAGTAGATACAAATTATTTTCCCTTGAAGCTTTAGTTCAGTTGATGTAGCAATTGACTAAAGGCAAAAATCATCTAAGGTTCCACTTCATATCATATGCTTGTTCCCAGACTCTCCCAAAGAGAGAAAAAAACGAGATAGCATAAATGTTCTAACTACTAGATATAGATAGAGTTCATTGATAAGATTGCAGCTCTAAAATTTCACACCTGTAGTCAGAGCGATAAAGTGTATTACTATACACAGAGAGAAGGGATACTGCTTTTAAAATTACAAAAGCAATTGTTTTAGTTATCAAAGTTTTTCATAAAAAAAACATCTACTTCTAATAAGCTTGATCATTTTCTTGCAACCAAAATGTGGCCATATAATAAAACTGGTGATGCAAGAAAAATTAGAATACTCAGAGAGTGCATACCTCTGCCAATGCCATTGTTACTAAAAAATGAATAATCAGGTTACAGATACCAGACTATGAGTATAACGTGACAAAAGCTAGTAATAAATATTCATCAAAGACATCCCTTTTTAAACCTGGATTCATTTCAATACATTATTTCCCTTAACCCTTTATTTATATATCTAAATTAACAAATCTAAAAATAAAAACTCTTTCTCATATATACACACATTACAAAAGCCATCAACTAAGTAGCACATATATCTTTTATAAAGATTTTTGATGAGGCTGACTGAAAAAATAAATATAAAGAGCCTTACACTATCAAAGATTCCAACTGAAGACAGGTAGTAATTAACAAGTCCAGCTGTATATCATTGTTAATTTTTTCTTCTTAACCCTTTATAGGGTACTCTAAAAATATTTTAGATATCAAAACAACCTTTTGTATGTTAAACTTGACTTAATTACAAGATATTTTCAGTTGAAAGTTTTCTGAAATTTGTTTGTCTATGAAGTGAAGTGAACAAAAATGGAAAATATTTTTAAATATTAATGTACAAAGTTAAATAAAACATAGAATTAAAGAATAACATTCATCATAATGAATAGATACAAAAAGATTGATATTGACAAAAAAAATAACACCTCTGAGTTGATTTAAAATTATTTAATGGAGTGTGGTATGCTTCAAAACAGTTTCTGTCATTGTTCAAGTACAAGACTTTGCAAAGCTTGCAGACCACATTGGTACGGATTATGTTGTCTGTGTGGTTACAATATTTGCATGTGGCTGACGGGTCCTCAGGTGATCATATATAGTCACTTGCCCCATAACGGGTTGAACTCAAAAATTCCTTGGCCCACCCTTCCACAAAATGTCATTGAAAACTTTGAGATATTGTGTGGACAAACAGACAGGAAAACATGGATGAATACATAACCTCTGTCCCACTTTGTTCACAGGGGTAACTACACCCAATTCAAATTCAAGCAGATTTAAACCTTGGGTAAGTCTTTTAAGCTCACTGTCTCATATGGTCAGAGAATATGTAAACTTGTACTTCAGTGAAAACAGTGTAACCCATTTGAATACACATGCATTTTAAACGTATACAATGACAATAATAAATATAAAACTGAAATGTGCAATGTTATGTCGGTTAAAAGGCAATATTTAAATGTAGCTAATGGAAACTATTTGTTCAAACAGGAAGTTGACCATTTAAAAATAAGTTTCTCACATGTATACATTTCCTCTACCAACCATGAAAATAAGTCTATTGAAAGGACAATAAAAAAGCTATAAGTACACAATAGTGAAAATGGAAACCAATAGTATCAAAGGTAGAATTTGTAGATGGCCTAAAAGACATGTTTTTGTGAAAATTGAGTAGATTTTGAAGTATTATTTCTGTAGATTTGATTTATTCACTTCCTCCCTCAGAGAACTTAATGTTGTTACCAGCAGTGGGCCACAAAATGCTTTACTCAGTGACTAACAGCACAAACATTATGTAAAATAATAAAAAACACAAGCTGTACAAACTGCTAAGAGCATTGGATCGTTGGCCATAAATCATGCAGTTCAAATTCCATCACTAGACAGGTAAGATTTATTTGCAAAAATTATTCAAGAAAGGAAATTCATTGGACACTAAAAATAGGCAAATGGGTTTCATTACACAGTTTAGATTTTCCACCTCTTATTCAATTTTCATTTCCTAAAAGGGCAAAGTTAGAAGTAGCAGCCACCTGATAGACAATGGTAATTCATTTAGTCATATTCTCAAAAATAAACACATATACAACAATACCTAGAAAAGGGATGTGTGCTATCAGGCTTTAAAAATGATATAATCATTTTAAGCACCTTGTGATATCAGTGAATGTTATTAACAGATTACTGAAGCTGCCTCAATCAACTCAATAGAACATCACAATTTCATCTTCCTCTGTCAAACACAAAATGTGCCTTTTCAAATAGTGTAGGACAGTGTTTCCCAAACTATGGGTTGCGACCCACTAGTGGGTTGTGAGCGAAATTTTGGTGAGCCGTGAAAAGTTATTAAACTATGATTTTATTAATTATACAAAAATATATATCACAAAAATGGAAAAGTGCATATTGTGTGTGATAACATCGACATTGAGTAAATTTAAAGTTCACTGCTTTATCATAGCCTCAGCCTATAGTGGCGCCACCCAGTTTTGTTTACCATGTGATGTTCTGTGCTGTGAACTACATTAAATTTGGGGAATCAAACTTCATTTACATCACACAGGTTCAAGAAACACCACGGGTGGCCAATAGATGAACGCAAACACCAGGTGATTACAATTACATGAGCTCTTTTTTTTTTCCAATAAAGTTAGGTGGGTCGCTATATGCTGTGGTCATAAATAGTGGGTCACAATTTAAAAGAGTCTGGTGTAGGACATAGAAAATTATCTCAACATCTAAACCAATAATCAAACAACTGTTACTACAATTATTCAATCATCAAATGGAATCTAGTTTAAAAACTACCTTTCACTCATCTTCTTAAAGAACATAACTGGTTACTTCTATACATGCATAGTAATTTCTATTTCCAATGTATTTGTTAAATCAACATCTTTTTCTCTTGAAGGATTTCAAATTAGTTTTGGCTAATAGCAATGTATATTGGTAAGGAACCGAGAACTAGATAGAGTTACAGTTAGGCAACATTGAATCTTGTTGACCATTTCAAAATACAAAATACTCTAAGAGAAAATAAGAGACTTTGAGATCCCCATTTGAAATATAAGCTTTGCACACGTGGATCAATTGATCTCACTCCCAATTGCATTAATAAGAGAGCCATAAAAGTAACTTTCTCATGAGTATAAACTTCGGTAGTTACATTATGGGGGATGATAAGTTATTACATGAATAATAGTAAGGCTTCAAGATGGACTTTTTTGATAAATCTGGCATTCTTTGGAATGGTATTCATCTTGAAACACCTCTTACTATTGAAGAACTTTCCCAGTAGCTATGGGGTATGTGACTGGAGATCATATACCTTTTCCAAAATATAAGTCCTTTAAACAGAACTTATCTTTTAAAAGAATGGTGACTGTAATCAAATATTAATGAGTTCCAGGAAATTATTAAAAATTAATAAATAATATGAATTTTTTTTTTAATACTGTTTTACCTTCATCTTAATTTTTAGTTGTCTTATACAACTATCAATTTGGGCCGTTTGTTTCTATGGAAATGAATAAATAGCGTGATCGGAAATAAAGAGAAAGGCTTCGGTGAGAATCAAACCCATATCACTCGATCAGAGAGAAGCCCAGTTTATGCTTGGCCGCTATGATCATGCTATATATTCGCAGCCCAAATTGATAGTTGTATAAAGACAACTAAAAATTAAGATGAAGGTAGAAAAGTAGTCAAAATAAATTTTTTAAATTGAGCTACAATACTTCATCTAATAATAATAATTAATAAATGGATAATATGAAAATGTTCTGCATTTATATAGCATTATTTACCTGTACAAGTAATTTATGCAGTCTATTACAAAATACTGGAAGAGGATTATTTTTCTTAAATCTTTAAGACTGAAACATAAGATAGTTAATCTCTGTTCTATTTCAGTTAACACTGTTTTAAAATATCACATATCTTGTATAGATCAAATTACCTTGGCTAATTATTTCAAAACCCAACATAAAAGTTAGCAATCCAACCAGAATTAATAAAAATGGAAATCTGAGGAGAAAACATATCATTTGTTACGAAAATGTTCTGCATTTATATGGCATTATAGATGACAAACCAATTTGTGTTTGACAATTGTTTTTTATGATGCTTTTACAACAATAGTACAACAGCTTTCTACAAAGTTTAATAACTATTTTCTTTCACTTTCAGTGCCAATATTTATTTTACCAGATTTGATTGACTCCAAAATTGCTGTTTATGTAGGTTGGAATTGTAAGATACAGACCTTTCCCAAGGGTATAAATGCTAAATAACAACCTTGCCCTGTCATTAAATTTGAAACCATAAAGTCAGTGTCATGTACTGACACTCCTAAACTATCTACATTCCTCACAATCTGTCACATAAAGGCTCAATCCAAAAATGTCAGTGCTAATAGTTCATTTTCACTTTTATTCATCAACCGACTTCCAATGCTCCTGTTACCACTCTCATGATCTGGTCAACAAGTTCTGCCCAAATTAGATTAGGAACAACAAAAATGAGACAATGTCTCCTAATTGATGTCTGTATTCAGTGTGTATTAGCAGACATTGCAGTGGGTATGTGTGTTGTTGCTACTGCAACTTAGAGACCATTAACTGCAATCATTAACACCACTTTACAAAAGGCAAACAGAGATCAACTCGGTCAAATGACAGCACACAAAAGTAAATTTAAATGGGCATATAGTTCTTGTCTTTCAAATCAGTTTTTGCAATAAATCAGTTTTCACTAACTTATGAAAGTGATGAATCAATACTGTCAATTTACAAAAATTAATTCAGTTTTGATTTTTGCAGAATTGCTTCATATCAGCTAAATTTTAGGCATCAGAATTTTTAGAAAGGCATACCATAGAACAGAGTAATCGGGCCACCTTTTTTGAGGTATGTACACTTAATATCCGAAATAACTGGTTTTTATTACATGACTGTATACATGAGTGGTACAGTATTATATGACAAAAAGTAGAACACATAGTGGCATTAAGTAACTGAGTGACACATGGTAAAATATGTGATGGTCCATTTAGCCTGTGCTTCGGGGCAATTGAGCCGCCACTTATAATAAACGACTAATTCAGCAAAATATACGCATGTATGATTGTAAAAAAGATGCATGTTGTTTGTAGCTTAAACCAACAATATGCTATGATATTGAGCATAATATAAGGTTTCAAAAATCTGAAAAGCAGAAATTAAACTGATATTTGGTAAAAATGAAGGGACGATATTGTCATATTGAGCATCATACATCAGTTTATCTGATAATGAGATCAGCAAAATCATCATGTTCTTAATAATAGGCTTTGGTAATTTTTTAACAATATCAGAAACAGCAGTTTCCATGACATCAGGTTGTAGGTGTTCCTTAAACACAAATGAAGCCATTTTGATAAAACTTGACCATGGTTCTTGTGAATATTAAAAAAGCTTTCTAATGATATACAATATGTCCATATTCTGAGATATCAAAATTTTGGCCTATGGTGCCAGATCTAAAAATCCGCCATTTTGAATTTGATCCGCTTGGGGATGTATACAACCAACTTTATTTGTGTTTTTTGTGATCCTACCATAGATTGGCAACTTTTTGAGGGGTAGAAAATTAATATCATTCCTAACATTCATCTGTAGTAATGATGGTCCGTTTGCCCCACCTTACATGGCCCAATTGCCCCATCAAAAGTATTTTGGTCCTAACATAGACAGTAATATCGCCATCAACATAGAAATGCTACTATATGTACTGTATCATATATGCTACTTATCAACAAAAAAATAGAAGGTGTTGCTTGATTTCTATACAGTGAAGTAACCCTTAGTATTTCCCTATTATTAGAACCATGAAATATGCACAATCTTTAATAGTAGTATGGATGGTGCCTAAAATAATTTCAAATGAACTGGTATTGCTTACAAATATGCTTTTTTTTATTTTTTATTAAACATCAAAATGTACATCTAAGAATATGTATAATTACATAAAATATGCTGTGAAATTCAAGTAAATATTTTAAAAATATAGTGGTTGCCCAATTACTGTATTCCATGGTATGTTAAAAGGAGGATTACATTTAAAGTTTTCAAAAGCCCTTAATTTGTCTGTAGAATTTCAAATTACAATCATTTTTAAAATAAAGAACAGAAGACATAAATATGAATTTTCCAAATTTAAGCATAAAATGGGAAGATCCAAATTGCTTTGACCTCATTTTTCCATAAATCCCAAAGAAAGGTTCACATAACACTAACCATTTAATATATGGATATCCCCTGCTTTTTGAAAGTTCACATTACGATACTTTTTCGCTTTATCAAAAAAGGTGAAAACTGAAACAGCATTTGTTTTGTAACAATCCATTATAGAGGCAGCGCACACTGTTCTCCTCTCTCCCCTACACCCTAATAACTCAACCTACCATCACCATTTTTTTTGCTCTAGAAACATTCAAATTAATGGTAATTGTTTCTTCGCTTTACGTCATTTCGGCTTAAAGGTTTTTATAGGAACGGTCTACCTTCAGATAGCGGGAGGGGTGCTGTGTTGATCTATTTTTCTTCCATAACAGCTATTTATTTGGCTTTGCCAAGATTAACTACTCGTTTACAAAGAGTAATGCGTTTTTAAAAGATCACATTGCACATACCTCGTAGGAGTCAAAAGATTGGCCCGGGGTATGGGAAACATAAACAAAATTTAAAGCCATATGGCCTTTTTGTGATGTCAACCAGTCTGGTAATGACTGATGTCTTCAGTAGAAGCTTTTTTCTTTTTTTTCTCAGCAGAGAAAATAGATTACCAAGTTTTAGCCAGCACTGTTTTTGTCTTACCAAACCTATAAATCTTATTAGCTAGATTAATTTTCTGATACCAACACATTAAAAAAGTGAATAATCACTCAAGCACAAAGTGTCATTTATAATAAAGTTTGTGAATGGTTTTATGATTTACATACTTATAAGTTCAACTACTACAGGAGAAATGTTATATAATAGGTTTCTTTTAGAATTTACTAACCAACACATTTTTAAAAATCCCATATTTGATTGAAATAAGTGAAGCATCATGCTTCAGTGAAACAGTTCAATGTAAATACTAGTCAAGAAATCATTACAAAATTACATTTTCTTTTTAAATTTCAAGACGGGAAAGATTAATTTGTAAACATGTTATATCAAAGCACTTCGATACCATTAAGCAAGGAATTCATCAACCACTTAGGCAACAGACAGCATTATGCTCAACAATAGAACAGCTTATTGTTAACATTATTTGTATTTTCTGCAGCTCCCAGTGAGAGGGAGTTAGCTTTTGTCCCAATATTTCATGCACGTTTTAAGGTTGCACCTTTTATACCAAACCTTCAAGAAAATGACAAATTAGGCAAATATCAAATAAATTGAATGAAATTAGCATTGAGCTTATCCTTTGATAATCACTATATTTCCTATTGTAAACACGAACTAGGTGCACATCAAGTAAATAAGACACTAACTCTGCCATTAACCTATAAAACATATTCTTGAGATAGTTTAAGTTTACTCACTTGAACAAATTTTCACCTAGATATTGGAACAGTATTTGTCGTAGAGTATATTCTTGCCTTTCATGGCAAGTCTTCTGCAGTAAAGAACCGGCTTAAATGAAAGTGAAATGAAATTGGCAGAGGGAAGAGAAGAGAATGACCGAACATGAACTAACGACGATTATGCTTGATGTAACCAGGTTAATTTATAACAGCTCCAATATGTAAGATTTACTCCCCTTTCCAAAACTAACACTTGTTACCAATCATTCCAGAAAGGTGGGTAAAACACAACACTCAGGAAACTCGTAACCTTGACATTCTGGTAAAGAAAGGAGGTGGTTAATAAGTTTCCTTACTTCCTCTATTTCTAAAAAAATGAAGTATATTTTTTTAAAAAGAGGCAATTTTTTCCTCTCTAATTGCTAGCAGCAGTTTTGTCTACTCTTCCTGTAGAGAGAAAATAATAATGACATTTTTTGGCATGTGTAGTTTTAATATGAATAAATATTACAAATTTATAACTGCAAATTCATTCTAATTATTTTTTTTACAAATTCCATTAACATTTACCTTTTCTCATTTTAAAAGAAATATTTTTCTCCTAATCTGATTTCTTTTTAAAAATACTAGGTTTTCAGTGTAAAATGATTATTTTTAAATGCCTGAAAGGGAGGGGGGATAGGTGTCACCACATTGATGAAAACACATGGACAAGTCAGAACAAATCAAAAACACATTTATCTTATATTTTTTAAGACAGTCTGGCAAGAGGCACATTACATATCAATTTACACAATATACTATGGAGAATCAATAAGTCAGTAGCCTGACACAGTTATTAGCTGAATTTT
>VCCN01006703.1:4633846-4652428 GCA_006491835.1 Architeuthis dux | reverse complement strand
ATATAAAGTTCAGATATTCCACCAAATTGTCAAACTTCTCATTCCAGAACAATTATTACACAACAAATATTAAATCTTGCTCTGTTCTGTTTGACATTGTAGATTTTCAGCTTCTCAGACGTCCAAAACTTACCTCATTGTTTATAATTATCTATCATAATAATGAGTGAGAACAAAAAATATGAAGGGCAAATAAAACAGCTCAAATGCATGAATTGCCAACAAGTGATTCAATATTCTTTCTCACTGTATTTGGCCATCTGATCATGGAACACATATAAGAGTTTAGGATGAGAACTGAATGAGTAAGCATTTATGAATACCGAGTTCTTATTCAATATTTATGTTGGACTATCCTCAACATTATTGTAGTTTTTTTTTCTGCAACATCTTGGCCAGCCTTGCTGCTCAACAAAAAAAGTCTAAGAAAAAAAATTAATTAACAATTCATCCCAAAACATCAGACAAAAAAAAAGAATACCAGGTTTTGTATGTAAAAATATCATCCTAACAATGTACATATTGTACATAGTTAACTTTTTATTTTTTTTAATCCACTTTTAAGTAGATACAAGTTTCATTTTTAACAGGTATAGTGTTAATGAAATATGTATGCTGAACATAATATAATATAGTATTTAGCTTTGTGTTTGTCACTGAGCTCCTGAAAGAAAGAAACGTGTTGAAGATAATATCAGGAAAATATTTAGTTCTTGCTTAAGAGTTCTTTGAAAAGTTTTTAAAGGATGAATGAAAGAAATATACAGAAGGCAGGTCTGGTTAGTCACTCAATAGAAACCGTCACGTGACCAAAGTCTTTTGGTAGCATGTTGTGTTGTCGTGATCTACTAAAAAATTGGATAAAGGGGTGATCAATGAATAAGTTACTTCTCTCGCCTTTTGTTGGGCAGTGATCACTAAAAAGGTACAAATTTTCAAAAAACAAGTGTGAATGAAACCAGACACAAACTACGGGACCAATTTAGTATGAACTTACATTGCAAATTGAATCCCTATTTAAAACCTATTGGGGGTTAAAAAACAAACCTTTTCCTTACTCATTGAGGGCAGAGTGTGTGCAAAATTTTCAACAAAAAAAAGCATGAATGTTGCTGGACACAAAGTAAGGGATCAATTTAGCATAAGCTTACATTAAAAACCTTATTTGGGGGTGATTTTCAAAAAAACGTTTTTCTAGACGTATTGAGGAGTAAATGTTTAAATTTTCAGCCCTCTAGCTTCATTGGTGTGACCTATACCTTGATACATACATATATACATACATAGCTAGCCAGCCAGACCAACTTAAAAACTGGAGAAACCTATGTTGGCAGTTTTGGCAACAATTTTGGTTGCCGGTCTCTAATAGTATTAGCTAAATATTTGGCTCTTGTAACATTTCTAGGCTAGGTTTTTTAATAGTTAATCATTTGCATGACAGAATGCCAAATGCAGTTATATAACAGGAGAGAAAGTTCAGCTGACTTTGGGGTACTAAATGTCTTTGGTAAGAAGTAAACATGTTATCATGTTAATGACATTTCTAACTTTCAAATGACATACAATTCACATGAAACCTGGGGTATTAGTTTCTTTATTCTTTATTACTAGTTGTTTATGTAATCCGTGATATCATAGGTAGGATTTATTGGATCAAGTTTACATCAGGCACCTTGAAAATTGTTGAAATCGAAAAGGGACACATTTAACCTCAACACCGGAAATGTTCAAAGTTACTTACATTTGATAAAAAATAGCTGACTCTTTAGAGATAATTTTAGCAGAAAGACTAGGTTGTATGAAAAATTGACTAGGATGTCATGGGATGGATATATTGGTGAACTTAAAATATTCATTGTTAAGGTGGCAGATACCAGAAGTCATTTTGAAGCCTTTAGGTCAGCTGTAGATATTGTCCATTCAAAATAGAAAAGAAAAGCCTGTGTGTCTCTTAGGCAGCTTTCACACCAAAATGTCATGTGGCATGTGGCATGCCACTTGAAAACAAACCTATACAAATCTATGAAACATTTCACACCGAAGAGGAGTGACACGCTGCATGGACCACATGCCACTTGCATGCAGCTCCAGGAACGGACCGAACCCTTTTTTTTTCAGTGTGCGACGTGCCACTTGGTCGCACATGCGCAGTTGTAGGGGCCAAAGGGTTTCTCAAACTGGGTTCGACATCATATATTTTTGGTTCCCTGACCGATTTTGAGAAATAAACCGTTCACAGTTTCAAATAAAATATTATGTGGTATCAGTGACTTCAGTTATTTTGACTTCAGTTGTTGGTTTTCATTAAGAAAGCTATACTTAATGTAGAATCAAGACTAACTTTATAAATATAAATAACCATAGACAAATTTATATATATATATATATATATCTTTTTGGTTCCCAAAATCTTTCACTCAGTCTCAGGGGTTCCATGAGTGATGAAAAGTTTGAGAAACCCTGATCTAAAATACGATTTTAACAAACACATAGGAATGTACCCACCACCTCTTTTACAACACAGATAAGAGCAATTATATCTGCATCATCGCTTGATGAAGACATCTTGTGAACTGAACAGGGAAACACGTGCCATGTGTAACTTGTCACTTTGGTCTGAAAGCAGTGTGCCACATGCCACTTGCCACTTGGGTGTGAAAGCTGCCTTAATTGTTGTTAGTTTGAAATTATTTAACCTTATATACCTTATATCGGTCAATAGATACCATGCAGTAATTAGACCAACGTAGGTTTCTACCAATTGTTTCCCAGCTCCTCATCTTTTTATGATGAGCGTGGGTTACATAGTTTAGTAGGAGAAGTTGTAGCTATATTTGTCTCTGCTTGACTATTCCCTCTCTAGGCTAGTCTTGAAAGTGTTCACATTCTCTGCAGTGACTGTGGCTTCACTCAGACAGTTCCAGTGAGTTGTCACTCTTGCAGTTTCAAGTTGTGTTTGAAGTTTGTATCTGTAGCCTCTAGTGTGTGTGTTTGGTGAAAGATTGGGCAATGACAGTTAGTGTTGACTGAGTGTTGGTTGGTCAGATTGCGGTAGATTTCTATCACATCAGCTCTTCTGCATCTGTATGCGAGAGTTGGTATACCGAGCTGTTGCAGTCTGCTACTGTAGGGGAGGTCCTTCATTAGGTTAGTGGCTCTTCTCTACACTTTTTCGATTGCGTCCTGGTCAAGCTTCAACTGAGGAGACCAAGCGCAGGATGTGTATTTCAGGTGTGGGTGGACAAGAGATTTATACAACATTGTGAATATTTCCTTGCTCATGAACTTATGAGCTTATAGTTTTTTTCTTTCTGTTTTTGTCTGGGTATCTTGTGACCTGCAAATAGTTTTGTATCTATGAGGGTGGATCAATAGGTCTATAGCCTAACACTGCTATTAGCTGAATAAGTGTCTATAAAATCTTATTGTTGAATTAAACAGGAAGTGAATAGCTATATTTGCATTTTCTTCAGGTAATGTACATTAGTAATTACAATTTTTATTTTTATTTTTATTGCTACTGTCTAATTTTAGAGTTTATTATTTTACTAGCATAGTGCCCTGACAAAATGGGATTATGTATGTGTAATGAATAAGAGACAAGAGATTTGCTTGTGAAAAGCTTTATTCAATTTACATGTGCTTACTCATACATGGAATCTGAAATATCTTTCTTTATATAGTAGTAGAAGAATTATAATAAGGGGAAATAATCACTTTCGTTTCCTTTGGTAACAAAGGGAGATCTTTTTGATTACCTTATTACCACAATATGTATGGATCGGCAGTTGTGCCTAGGATTAGAGTATTTGTGCGCTCTGCCTAGGATCAAAGTTTCACTCCCCAGCCCTCTGCCTGGATCAAGGTGTAGTATCTGTGTGCTCTAGCAAAAGTTATAGATAGACAAACAAAGAAACAAACAGAAAAAGTCACACTGTTTATTATATAGATAGATGTATGTGTGTGTGCATAAACAGATAGGCACAAACAAAATAATAAACTCTAAAATACTATGTAATATGAGCATATGTGTGTGTAGGCCTGTCTATCTGTCTATCCCTTTTTGTAGATACAGAGTGCAATTCTTGTAGACAATCCTAGTCTATTCTAGTCAAAAACATTTTGATGACAAGGATTGGGACATTACTGTGGTAGAATTAATGAAAAGTAATAACAATGGCTAATGGAATAAACACAGAATCTTAAGACTTATCAATGGAGATAAGCATCCCTCCTCTTTCTTCTACTTCTTTTCAAATTCTTTCTCTCTAGGATGGGTGATTATCTGATGAGTATAAAAGAAGTAGGAATATCTGAAAATTAATATGATATGGAAGTAAAATAGCCTTCATAATCATCATCATTATATCTTATTTTATCTGATAATTATTTTCATAGATTATTATTATCAACATTTCTTATTATCAGCTAATATCTTATCATTGAACTTAATCTTAGAATTGAAATCAATGTACAGGGTGGGTGGAAAGAAACTCCCTGTTGGAAATTGGTAATAACTTTATTATTTATTAGTTGATTGTACTCAAACTAGCTTTACTTTTGATCATACAATAGTAGATTTTGCCTGCTGTGTTAAAATTCAACGTAGGCACCATTATGAAGTGTTTCATTATGGCCTTGATAGACTTTTGCAGGAAGTCCAGTGGTATGTTGGCCATAACAGGTTGAATGCGCTCGTGCATAATTAGTGGGTCAGAGGTGTAGTATTGAATTATTATTTCGTGACCTCTGTTTGTCCGGCAAAATGGATAATCTGGCACATTCCTGCAACCAAGGGTGCCAGAAAATTGGCTGTATTATTATTATTGCTGAAGTAATATTATTATCAATATTGTTTCTTATACTCTCTCTGAAAAGGGATCCAATAATTTATTTGGCACAAATTACTTGGATCTAACTTTATTCCTGTTCCAAGCAATATCAATTTTGCTATCAGCTACATCCTGTTTCCTGTCACAGTAGCTTTGAACTCACTTCTTTGGTTTTTGTCCTTAATGCTAGTCATGCGAATCCCCAAAATACAATAATTTTCCATTATGCTGTTCTATTTTAACCCACACAATGTTCAATATATAGCGTAATGTGCAACTTAGAAACAGTATTTTTTACAAGCCTTTTTTATGCGAATATTTGTACTGTAAAATAGGTTCATATTTTACAATAGGAATATGTGGTACATCTGTAGAATTCCATACTTTGTTATTCTAACTTGCAGTAATGCTGTTGGGCCAACTAATATTAAATTTTATTTTTTAAAAAGTGATTTTTAGTTTTTTGTTGGATTTCAGATTAAAAAGATTGTTTGAAAGAGAAAAACATTTGCTTTAGCAGTTGGAACCTTAGTAAAACGAATGTTTTCTGAGAATACATTTTCCTTGAAAATCTAATAAAAGTGGTCTGATGAATTCTTATAAGCCACGTTACATTGGAATATGCCAAAATTTAAATCCAATAAACCAAACAACAAATATCCTTAACCAATATTAATTTTTGACTAGTATTTCTTTCATCTTAATTTCAGTTGCTTTTCATCACAAATGCTCAGATCATCAGTCTACGACAGTGGGTAAACAGTGCAGATTGGAAAAATAAAGAATAAGCCCTAGGCGAGACTAGAACTCATATCCCTTTACCTTGGGAAGTATAGGACCTTGTGTCACCTCCTTTTAGGGACACGAGTCCATAGAGGAATACATCAGAACATATCTCTCTATCTACAATTATAAATTTGGACTTGTTCAAAATTGAATGAAATAAATGAATAGACAAATGTATATAACATATATAATTTATTCAAGAACAATAACAATGAATGATTGAATGAATGAATAATGATTGGGAAAAATAATGTGTCTTGCATTAAGAAATGTTCAGTGTGACTGGAATGAAAGAGTCAATAAGTGTAATGCATGCATACCTGTCAAATCTCCGGCATTTTGCATGAGACTCACAGATTTTGATACGTTTTCACAGTCTCACGCATTAATTGAAAATTCTCAAACATTTTATAAAAAGTGTAAAATTCTCATGCATTTTAACAAAGGTGAGAAATTTTATAAAATGTTAATTTTTATAAAAGTGTGAATCTTTTGGTTAGCGATTTTAACCAATTAAACATGCCCGGAAGTGCTACTGCGGGACTGTGCTTTGCTGCGGGTTCCCTATCTGCCGCACGCTGAAAGGGTCTAATCATTCCATTTGCACACATGCTAGGAGTAACATCGCAAGTGCAACAATGAGTATCGAAAGATTTTACACCGCCTGTTTGTCAAAGAAAATGAGATTGAATGAGTCTATGACTTCCAGTGTCACCACAGTCAGTAAACGAAAGTTTACTGGGGCTGCCAAATTTAGAACAACATTTAATCCTATGTGGTCATTCTCATTTATTTTCAACATTGAAACTTGACACTATGTGCATGTGTGTGAGTATATGCATATGTATAATAACAATTTTCATGTCATGAGTGTATGCATGTGTGTGAGTAAAATCAGGGATTTACTTGCTTGCCATTGTTGAATGTGTGAAATGCCTTGCGCACAGGTGAATATGTGTGTGAGTCGAATAGCCGATGCTGACCAGGCAAATGGGCTGAGACTGATTTGAAATTGTCTGTCATCTCAATATATATGAAATAGGCAGGCTCCTGGGAATGAAATTTTAAGTGCGTTTTTATTGGTCGACAAATAGCTGCTGCTGCTGAATTAATTTCAACCAAATAAACCAGGTCACCTAGGCATAGAAAACACCCTTCATTTCATTTCTAATATCTGGCATGGATACTTGCACTTTTCTGCAATGTTCAAATTTCTTCTGATGAAGTTGCTCGAAACGACGAAATGCATAAAGGTTTAACTTCATGATAAAAAATATGTTTGAGACGTAACACACTTTTCTAAATCTTTCTTTTCCACATTGTCTAATCACATCTACCATTCTGTCAGAATCCCTTACATCCACATAACAAACAATAAGATTTATGCAAATAAAAAGCTAGTTGCCTGCCTATTTAGTTATTATTTGAGAACATAATTTGTATTAAGCTACAAAACAGATTTTTCTATAAAGACATTTTCTGGTACACTAGATAGCCATCTTTTCTGCTGTGTTGCAGTAGTTTTGTTTAGCTATTTTTCCAGTTATTTTGTGGAAATACATGAATTTCTTATTTGGTTATTATTTTAGAAATTATTGGTATAAATGTAAAGCCATGGAGATTTTCATTTATTTTCTTATATATTACACATCCTTTAACAGACCAATGAAATTGTATATACATTTTGTTAAATTATATTTAACGAAAAGTTTTAAGTTTAATGTTTAGGCTATATAACTGCATCTTCACATGTAATGGTGTCTAGTGACAAAAGTATCACAATTAACCAACTGAATGTTAATAATATGAGCATAGCTCAATAAGTCTGTAGCCAAACACAGTTATTAGCTGAATTTTGATCTGAACATTCCACTGTATAATGTTGAATCTATGTGATTAATGGAGAAGAGTTTGGATAAGTGCATTGACAAGGAAGGAGATTATGGTGTAAAATAAATATTTGTTGTATAAAATAAATGCTTTTTTCATCGTTACAGTACAGGTACAGGGTTAATACTCATATAAAGGTTTTTACCTTTCTGAGTTAGACTCTTAGTAGTCTCATATCAATGAGACATTAGTTTCACAGCTTAAAAATTCTTTTAAAGAGTCTGGGGAAACTTGTGTTTCTCGTATGGCTTGTTCAGGTGATATACTGCCAAGGACCTGCGATATCTTTATCCATGGCTCTCTGTAATATTTTTGGACAGGAACAAAGAACTCAACTTATATTAATAAGATTAGTATTTGGTCTATGGCACACGTGTGCAATATACTTGAGATATTGGACATTCATAAAATCTCTGATAATGATATTTTCCAGTTCCTTGTTTGTATAGTGAAAGGCAAAATTATCTGGTTTTCTGGGCTCATCTGTGAACCACTGGATGTACTTACATATTTTTCTTCATTTTAGTGTATGTTGTTTTCACCAAATGCTGAAGCTATTTTATTGAATTAACCAAACTTAACTATACACATTATATTGTTTACCGTGAGCTTTCATACTAAAAAAAAATACTGTGTGAAAAATAATTATAAAAATATGAAAGAATGATCTAAGAGGGATGATTTGTATAGTTTCAACTTGAGATTTGCATATTATACTTATAATAATAGTGCTACTCTATTGATAATCTTAATTTCTCTTGATTGTGTTATTCACAGAATGATATACATTTCTATGCAATGTGAATGTCTGCTTTAGAGTAATTGTTAAGAAGCAAGTCTGGTAGATTGTTTGCTTGTGCAGTGAGTTTGATCCTTACTGAGAGCCCTATTATTTTTATCTTGTGCCAGACTAGGCTCTATATTTCTATGCAATACTAGTAGATATTACTAAATTAAGCTTAATCTGGTGCTGGGCCAAAACTGTAGGACACCTAGTGAGGACCAAACTCACTAGCAATGGCTTGTGAGACATGCATGCTAACTATCACTCTACAGTCAGCACATTTCTGTGCAATTATAGTATGGATGCGACACATGGAAATTAACAAAACAAATTGAGAACCAACTTAGAATCGCACAACGCCATGGAAAGAGCAATGCTAGGGATAACTCTAAGAGATAGAAAAAGATCAATATGGATCTGTGGGCAGATCAGCGTGAAAGATATTATACAATTAATTAAGCAACAAAAAGGGAGATGGGCTGGACACTTAGCAAGAAGAAATGACAAATTAGTTGTACATTTAATGAAGAGAATTGATTCATAAAAACATGCCAAAGCAAATTAATGGCTGCTAAGCTTGTTTTAATTTTGATGTATCATAAACATTCTAACCAAATTATCAACATAGTTCTCTTTTTAAAAATGAAATTGATACATTTTTTATATAAAGTTAAGATTGTCATACTAAAAAGTAAAAAAGAAAAGTTATCTATTGTTGAATTTTTATGATTTTAGTGTAATTTGTAAAATACAGTTTTCTTTTTTGATGTTTTTCTGTTTAGGTGTAATTTATTTTTCTGTTATTCTAATAGAAGAACACAAGTAGGTCTGAATAAGACACTTCCAATTTTCATTATTTTCTTTACACTGAAACAATTTCTGACTTAATAAATACTGCAATGATAAATTTAAATTATAGTATGATAATGCAAAAATAGGCTTATTTTTGCAAAAACTACAAAAAAAATAAGAGAAAAATCATATTTTTTAGGTAAAAGTTGATTCAATACATCAAATAGGTAAAGTTTGATTAAAAACAGAAAATATTTTAATTCAATTCAGTTTATTTCCTTCCAAAAGATATAAGCTAAATATCTCTGTCTAAATATCAAAATATTGATAATTAAGATGGGTTCAGATTAAGCAAATATTGGTATATACTATGCTTACTTTTTATGTTTTAAAGATTCTTTGTGTCTGTTTAATTGATTCAAAATATTGCCTTGATTGAAATAAATTGCAACTAAATTGAGTTATTAGATTACTAATTGACATCCTTGGTGAAGTATTTATAATTATTTTTCAGATTTGAGGCAAAGTATAACTAGATATATTTGAATAGATATATTTCAGGCTTTTTCTCAGCATTTATCTGGTCCACCGTCCACTGATTAATATGCACCCCCGCCTGCATTAGACCTTCAAACTATCTGGAAATTTGTTAGTTTTCAGAAGAAAAAAACATATTTATGGTTTTATGAGGGGGTTTCTATTTATAATTTAAATATAATTATATAATATAAAAGACATCAGACACCAAATGTTTGAATATGAATTTTCAAACTAAATAACAATAACCAGAACACAAACTCAAAACCACAGTAGGACTCAATAGGTTGACCTAACTAACCTAATATTGTCCTACTTGAGATATACATAATGATAAAGTGGGCAAAATTCCTTCATAGGCCAGATCTGGCCTGCAGGCTGTAAGTTGCCTACTCCTGGTCTAATGCACCTAAAATTGAAAGAAAAAAACATTTTCTTATAGGAGAACTGCATGCTGCTAAAAATAAATCCTAACCTTAAAATGCAAAGCAGTATGAAAAATAAACTTCTTGTTATATTGTACACTTAAATTTTTTCATGGTATGAAAAACCTATCAAGCCAGTTGTTTATGCTGATATAGCCTCTTTAGTCCAGTCAAAATATGGTTAAACCTTAAACAAATTGCATACTAAGGTTCTTAGTGGTCAACGGCCACCATATTTAAAAATGGCTGCCAATTTTGGTCCCCTTTGTTGAACCAAAGTTTTTGTAACTTCATCTTCCCTAATTTCAAACTAAATAGGATAAAACCAACTCTTTTTTTTAAACATATTTCTAATTTTTCATGCCTCATTTTTTGCAATTTTTACCCTTTATGAAATTTTGAGATGAAAGATATACCATCTTGAGGACATATTTCAGGATATTTTGGCATCATTTTCATCTTTTTGGCCAGTTTATTTGTCCTTTTGGCAATATTAGCTGCTATTTATTTAGTGCATTGCTAATTGAAGTCATAAAGTGAAAACACTTTTTTAAGCTTATTTTTTAATATTTACATTAACACGTCTAATGTGAGACCCATATTCCTTAAAATACAGATAATTCAGGTTTTAGTTGTCCGATTTAGATAATCTTTGTGTCCTTACCCATGTTTTGGGGGTCAATCTTTCAAATGAATATATCTGTTAACCTCTTTTTGCATTATTTCCAATTAAACCTGGGATACTCCTACCTTAGTCATTGTAGATCTGTTCTTGTGAACCTTTGGAATGAGATTTTGTTGTACTGTACACTAAAAGAGACTTAATTTCAATCCTTAGCAGCACTCTAATAAATGACTAATGATTTCTATCAGTATCTATAAGTCAGCATGACATTTGTTGCCAAGTGCTAATCATTTGCAAGTTTATCGTCCTCAAGATCTGTCTCTGCTGAGTTTGTGCAGTGGATGCCTTTGCAGTCACCACATACATATGAACAGTCAATGCCATGTTTCCTGTGACAGCATTTTACTGTACTGCACCCAGCTGTACAGTTATACCTAATCATTGTTAACAAGTTTACAGGACCTGCTGGCAGGTCAGTCTTGATAGGTTATAGGTTACCATCTTTAAGCTTCCAACCCCAGGTTTTAGCTGGTTTCTGCCTTTCCATTTTTGAACTTTGTGGCTGCTTTTATTGGTGGTAATGATTTGGCTTCAATGTATTTTGAGTTTTTGGCTACCTTTTCCCTGAAGTGCTTCACATGTAGATCATCAATGCTTTCCCCATCTTTTCCATTGTACAGACATACCAAGGCCTTTTCTCCAGCATAAATAACTTCCTTCTCAGTACTATGCTGCTTTTCCTATTCCATGAACTCTTGATGTGGAATCGCAACCTAAAAGAGCATGAATAAAAAGGATGTTGTTACAAACAACATCTCCTAAGGCTTTCATTGTTTCTATGATATCCTAAACCCTCCTCCTTTTGGCATTTGCCTTTGGTTCCAGTTTGAAATAGATGTTCTTACTATCAGTTTCAGCATGGTAACATAGTAGGACCAACAAATCTGTATCAACACTGTCTCTTTTCTCTGTGCTGACTCAGTGGATGTCTTCGCAATCAAACCATCTGCATCCCCACTTGTGTGGACAACCATACACCCTGCTGCTTCCAAAAACTTCCCAATCAAGTTAATGAACATCTGTTTGTTTTCTTTGTTTGCAAGGAATTCCTTTTTTAATTTTATCACCATTTTAGGGGTTAACAAAACATTGACACCAACAGCACCCCCTGCTTATCTGTGGTGAGTAGCATCTTTAATGGAGGCACCATTTTCATATCTATCAAACACAATGCATGCTTGCTTATAACTGATTAACATATATTTGCAATAGTGAAGACAGATCTGTTCAAATGTGCTTCCTCTTTGCCCGTGTATCCGTTATAATAGTGCTCCACCATCTAAAACATACTGTAAATTGTAGATCTGATGGCTGAACATGTGAAGTCAGTTCCCACATTGCATCTGCTAACACGGGTTTGTTTGCCTCTCATGGTAGTCCTGAAGAATTGAAAAGTGCTGGTGGATGGCTGCACAGTTCATATTCAAAATATTCTGTCTGTTTTTCCTTTGAAAATTGAATTCATGAACATTTTGCCCGACCATTGAAGAAATGATGGTTTCTCTTATGCTTTTTGCCTTATCAACATTCATCTTTTTGTTGCCAGTTACACCATTTGAAATGCTGTGAAGTGATGGATCTTCAGTGAAAGGATCATATGTTTGGAAAAATGCAAGAATTTTCAAAGTGTACTTTGAATCCCACTCTAATCGTGCTGAGGTGGCCTCCCGGTGATGGTCACTTATGTTGTATCAAATGCCTGTCAGTTTTTGCATTGCAAACTTTATTTCTGCACATGCTGGCATTGATAATGTCCACACCAACCACTGAACCTGATCCATCCCTCTCCCACACGTTAGCCCCTTGATACTTTGCATGAGTACCTGCTCTATTATCAAATCTGTTGATAAGCCAGCCCAGTAGTGATCACTATGTTTAATCACATGAAAACCGTCTATGAATTTTCTGTACACTTCAGGATGGGTTGCTGGGAGCTCTTCCATTTGTTGCAAGTACAAGTATGCAGATTTTCCATAGAGGTTGTGCCCTGCTGCTGCAAAATATGGCAACATTATCCTGGTAGCATCGAGGTACAACTCCCAGTTGACTGTGCTCTCGGCCTTGACAAACAGCTGAAGAATCTTTACCATGTCAAGGTACTGAATCCAAAGTGTGGCTGTCTGCTGATCAGCTATCGCAGCCTTCAGTTTTTTAAAATCTCTGGGCAATCCTTCTGACACATTGTGAATACAGCACATCATCTAATGAATCTGGTCATTAGCATCCCTGGACATTTGTGTTTGGTATTACAGTGTCCCGGTCATTTGTGTCCCACTATATATAACTATTACTGGGTAACAATTGTAGGCAAATGAGGGGTGCCTCGTTTGCAACTGAGCTACTTATAAACAACCCCCCCCCCTCTCTCTGACAGAGATTGCAGCAACTTTTTCCATTGCATCTTGGATCGAACAATGAACGACTTGCTGAGATCTAACAATGGTTTAAATAAATAACTTGGCAATTTTTCGTTGACGGTACCTTGGCCATTTTCAGCACTTTAAACCATTGCTGACTTTTGCTACAGAAGATCAAATGCATAACTTGCGTCCGGTATCTCAGCATAGAAATTATTTATATATATTTATTCTTATATATGTATCAAATTGAAACTATGCATTTATTTATTTTTTGTAAAACAAATTAAAACTATGTATATACTTGTATTTTTTAAAATAAATAAATATGTAGTTATAATTTGATCAAAAGTTTATTTAATCAAAACAACGATAAAAACAACTATTTTTTTACAAAAAGTTTATGTAATCAAAGTGAAATCAAATTCTTTTTACAAAACATAAGTAAATACATAGTTTTTTTTCGTAAAATAGGCAACTTCACCGATTTGGCATAATATATATATTTAAAGCAAACAAGAACAAAATAATAAAAGGAAATTATTTACATCTATTTATTCATATATATTTAAAGCAAATTTGAATTTTTTCCACCTTTAAAAAAATCTTTTGTTAAAGAAAAAAAATCGTTTCTCCAAAGGAATCAAATTTCTAATGCAGAAGATGTTTATGCGTATGATCTTCCATAGTGAAAATCACCAATAATGGTTTAAAATGCTTAAAATGCTGAAAATGGCTGAAGTACCTTTGACAAAAAATGGCCAATAACTTTGTAGATAATGAAATAAAAACTTTTTATTTTCGTTTTTTTGTTACAAAAATAAATAAAAAGGTAGTTATAATTTAATGAAGAAATGTAAAAAATGTAAAAAATAAAGTTTTGATACAGTCTTCCTATTTTTTATTTAATTAAATAAACCTTTGATTAAATTATAACTACTTTTTTTTATTTATTACTATTTAAATTATAACTACCTTTTTATTTTATTTTTTCACATCCCACCTTCCAAGGGAGAGAGAGTGGGGTTTGTTTATAAGTAACTCAGTCGCAAATGAGGCACCTATAATTTAAAATTATTATATAACATGGGGTTTGTTACACAGTAAATGTTACATATAGTGGAACGCAAATGACTGGGATGCAAAAAATACTGGATGCAAATGTCCAGGCATGCCAATGACTGGGGTGCATTTGATCAGGACATAGTTGTCCAGGATGCAATTTAGTGGGACGCAAATAAACTGGACACAATAAATACCAGATGCAAATGTCCAGGGATGGCAAATACTGGGATGCAGTTGTTCAGGACACAATTTAGTGGGGCGCACATGACCGGGATATAAAAATATCAGATGCAAATGTTGAGGGATGCCAATGACCGGGACACAGTTGCCCTAGTACTGAAGTGTGCATGGATGGCTCTTGCAATAGTCTTGTCTCTCAGCATGTGCTTAGACTCATTCTCAGCATACACAAGTTCAAAAGCTTCTTGCAGGCCAGAACCCATTATCAGAATGCCTATAGAACCCAGGAAGCTTATCTGTGTGGAGCCCTCCAAGTCTTAAGACAAAGTATTTTAGAGGACTGGAACTTGGTTCTGGTTCAATAATAATCATGGCTTTGTACCAGTGGCTAGTCAAATGTTATGATGGGTGTAATGTTATTTTTCCTGGCTAGATCATTAATATAACACAATGTTGAGTACACACAGTTTGGACTACCATGATCCATGTCAATCATTGATAACAAAATAATAGCTGACTTCCCAGGATAGCTGCCATTATGCACAGACTGCATCATGCCTGACCATAGATGTAAAACAAGAGACGCCTCCTACAGAATGTCAATATTTGTTGTGGAATCCATAACATCTTTGGCTTTCAGCTCTCTGAATGTTATTGGTGGTTTGTTTGTATGCTGGGAATCTAGATATTTGATGTTAATCCTTCCAATCTTTATAATATCATCTGAAAGTACTTTTATTCTTGGCACTGGTTTTGCTTTAAATGTCCCAGGTGTAAATTTTGATATAATGCCCATACCATGGAAAGTGTTGAATCCATCAATACTTCTTACATTATGGTCTATGTTATCAGCTACAAATTGCACAAATTCACTTTCAACAAGTGAAAGAGTTTCAACACCATGAACCAGAGTGGCACTTCTCTCAAATTGTTTAACCTCACAGTATGAAGGACAAGTGGTCATGTATCTACTCTGTTGGCCCAAACTGAAAAGATGCCAGAGGGCTCTTGGTTTGGCTGCTTGCATTATTGCTTGGCCAATAGACACAATTTTCAAGTTATTGTCTTAGCCTGCAACTATATTTCTAAGTAAGATAGACAAAGATTTAGGAACATAATCAAGAGCAGCTTCCACTTCTAGATCTTTCTTAGACAGGTAATAATCTGGGTTTGTTCCTACAGACTTGATAAGTTTGGCTGCTGTCTCTATACTTCTAATTGCTTCTGCTTCTGATTCATCTTTTGAACTGTTCTGTATATAGAACTCATGAAGAACTGTTTTTGCTGTATTTAAGAAAGTAACAACATTATGTTTCCCATTTATTCCACTCACAATAATTTGGTCTTTGAAGTGTTCTTGCAATTGCGATTTCATGTATGGCACACTGTAAGGTTCCAAGTCAGAGTTCTTGAGAATTTCCTCTATTTTAATAACAAGATCTGTGACAGTGAATTTCCCTTTATTTTGTTGTAAATAACTAGCAATACTCTGGCCTAGCAAGTTTTTCTTTCTTTGTACAATCATCAGAAGAAAATTCCACTAGAATTTTCTTGTTGGTTTTGAAGTTCATACAACATGTTTTATGATAGACTGCTTCTTCTGAAACAAAGTCCACTGCATAGGCTATTCTACCTTTAACAATCATTGCCCAGTCATTTCACAAACAGCTAACACACTATCCTGGAATACAAGAGTTTGTACATGAGTAACATTAAAACCTTTTCTTTTTCCATCAATACGTTGCTCCACAGCCACAGAAAAAACAATGTTCCTTAAGTGTGAATACACCAGAAGAGCGGCGAACACAGGACTATATTTCATCAGGGGCGGACTGTTTTTTGCAGTCAAGTTCAATTTATTTAGGGTTGACCCAATGCCGTTTGCATTTCTTGTGAAGATGCTGACCAATCTGGATTTTAATTTTTTTTCCCACATGCTTCAGAGGCTTTATTTATGGAATCAATCCCCTTCTGGCTGATGCTGAATGTTTCTTCATTACCAGACAGGTCCTTTTCTACATCCATAGTTTCTTCACTTAGGCCAGCCTGAAAAGAATAGTATATCTGAGCATCAGCCATAAAATCCCAAGAAAAAAAACTGTAAACAGTATCATTTTATTTTCTATAGTTTTGAGAAGCGTCATTAACATTCAAATAGTTCTTCAGATGATTGAACACCTTCTTGTTGTTTGTGTGGCTTCCGCTGCTCAACGGACCCAAACCCAACAAGACAAAGACAAAGAAACACCTGAATCCTAAGTTATACGGATTACTCCCTTTGAAATTAAAAAAACTTCTGTTTACCCCATCACATTTGGATATTACACCTGAAGAAGTCCGAAGAATGGATTGCACGAAACATCACGTTAATAACACAAACAACACAAACAACACAAACAACAAGAAGGAGTTCAATCATCTGAAGAACTATTTGAAAGTATAATTTAAATTCAGAGGAAGAACCAAGGAGGCCAGCAAAATATATTATGGTGAAGCATTCCATTAGAGGTAGGGATACCCTTTTCTGGGGGTAAATAATGTAAGGAGAGATTAAAAAAACTGTTCATTTGAAAGACTGACCCCAAGTTATCATTTTTGGGGGGTAGAATCTTGGCAACCAGGTTAAAACTTGTTGCCAGTTCTTTTATGAAATTTAAGGGTGGCCATTTTGAAATTCAAAATGGATGACTTGAATGTACATTTCTTCCAAATATGACTGTGTCATTGAGCATGGATCCATCTCAAAATTTAATCACTTCTTCTGTAGCCTATTGCCCACCCTTCCACAAAATTTCATTGAGAACTTTTGGAGATATTGTATGGAAAGATAGGATTGAATACAGAAATGTACGGAAAAAAACAGCAAAAATATCTTTCTTATGATGTGACTTACCCTTCCACAAAATTTCATTGAGAACTTTTGGAGATATCGCGTGGACAAACAGGAGCGAATACAGAAATGTATGAAGAAAAAACAAATGGAAAAATATCTTTCAATCAGAAACAAATTCCTGGATACACCCCACTTCATTCATTCTTATGATGTGACTTAAACTTCAACAGAATTTCATTGTAATTCATTGAAAACTTTTGGAGATATCGTGGGGACAGACAGGAGCAGATACAGAAATGTATGAAAATACCGCTAAAATATCTCTCAATCAGAAACAGATTTCTGGATCCACCCCAAAATATGATCATTTCTTCCTTACCCTGTGGCCCACCTTTCTACAAAATTTCATTGACATTCATAGAAAACCTTTGGAGATACTGTGTAGACTGACCTAAAGAAAGGATAACTTCCATTTTCTGATAGACTAGTACATGTATATCGGTTGCTGGCACATTTTTAAATTATCATTTTTAGATATGATTTAACCTGGTTGCCAAGTTTCTACCCCTCAAAATTGATAAAAAAACGTGCCAGAAACCGATATACTATTATCTCAATCGAACAACAAATACCTGCGTTATGTATATGTTAAGGAATATGAGTCACACATTATAGTTATATATATAATATTGTTTGTTAAAAAAGAAGCATTGTATGTTTGACACAAAACTTGAAAAACGAGAAATGGGTGCATTTCTGTAACAATTAAATTAAAAAAGAAATCTTTTGTGTGTATCCAACATTCAAGATGTTTACGATATGATAATTATATTACCTCAAAAAGCAACCAATGAAAAAAACAAGCTTAAAGTCAACCAGGAAGGACTTTCTGAGAAAGTAAGCTGTAAAAACAAAATAATCTAGGCCTGATTAATTTCTGGTTGTGGTTGACTTATTTAATACAAAATAAAATCACGATAATATCACAATTTATGCCTGATTTGATAAATGGTCTTGTGAGACTTGCAGAAGCCACCACAAGCATGGTTGATTTTATTGGGGTGTATCAGAAGTATTTTTGTTTTTCACAGACCTTTATACCAAAGATTATTTTGTGTACACATCAAAGGTCTATCTATGACTCCACTATATCATATCATTATCAACTAGCTGGACCCCAGGAAATTCCATGGGTGTTTACAACTAAGATTATCCATTATCTCATGTCTCTGCTCTTCCCTCACCCTATGCCTGTATCTTCTCATTCTCTCCCTTATCCCTTCAAATCTTTGTTGCCGGTCCATATTTTTATCTAAATATTATACAAACATGGATTAGTTCCAGAGGCAAAAGATTTCCTATCCTCTCACTAAACTACCTTTCTCTTCTGCCCTCTCCTTTTTCCCCTCTTATTAA
>VCCN01006703.1:4615639-4633836 GCA_006491835.1 Architeuthis dux | reverse complement strand
CAATTTTTGCATGAATAACAGGGCGGGTCCAGGATTTTGTGCAGGGGGCTCCAAACTTTTTTTTACAAATACATGAAAAAGGAAACAAATTTCAAACATCAAAAACAGGAACGTAATATGTGATCCAACATTTTCACTTGCATTTTTACAGAATTGACAAAAAAGTAAAGTAAAAAAATGAATCAATGAAATTTACCACAGAACCAACAATTTAAAAAATTATAAAGAATAAGATACAGTGACTCACAAAATAGTACTTGATATTGACCTTAGAATATGTTCTAATACCCATTTCATATGGTCTCAAAATGTCCCTGTAATTATTTAGATTTCAAACTTTCCTCGAGGCTTACTACAAGCCAGACCCCCAGCTGTATGGGCTTATAGTGGACTAAAACTATATTATCTTTGGTCCTTATTGAAAACAAAACCAAAAAATATGCCTAATTTTGCTGACCACCCAAGCTATGTCAACACAGAATATTCTTATCAAAATCGCTTCTCCGCACAATGTACATTGCAGATAATAGAATTCTTCTCAGCCACATTTCTCAAAATAATCAACTAATGGTGTAATATGATATTCATTGGAGACACAGAGTTTAGAAAAGCATCTTTTGGAGTTGGTGAGAAAAGACAGCCAAATTTGGAAATTCACACCCCACATACATACCACTTTCAATAAAAGTACCATACAAATTCATTCTTGGTTAGATCCCAGCATATTTTGCCCTTGACCGGCGTACGTGCACACACACATACACATGTATACATACAGACAACAGTACCTTTTTCCATAAAATTTTGAACAGTTAACTTTCTAACATTCTACGCCGAACAAACATTTTCCTTCTTCTCAACTAATGGGAACTTTATCAATCTTTCTACAGCTAAATGTATCGACCTAATCTTGTACACCTTTTAATAAATATATCTTTAAAGTTAAATTGCATCTACATTTTCATTACTGCACACAACTGCAAATATTTTCTCTTTTTATTCAGTTGTCATATGCAACATTATTACTTATATGATCATAGAAGGAGACAATGAAAGAAAGAACTAAGGGATATGTTCTTGTCACTTACTTTGCTTACTAAATCAGCAGCTGCCATGGTGCCTTAAGGTAAGGACTACCAATTCAGTCATTGCTACTACTACTTCTATTGCTACTAATATCATTATGTTCAATTCAAACTAATTAATTAATCTTAGTTTTAGGTAGTACTAATTGTGTCAGGTAGTAATTAATCTAATGAATTTAATCAAACCTTGTTACAGGCTCATGCGCTTGCCAAAATCATACATTAATGGGCCGATGTTAGATGTTTGCCCAAGCCGTTTTGGGCTTCCAATCCGCCTGACCACATCATTTACAAAAATCACCACAAACAAGTTGGTGTTGACCTGTCTGCACAATCCAATATGGCCACCACCGAAAAGCATCAATCTCATGTGTCCACTGCTTGTAGGCCCAGATTATTGCGTAATAACACTAATAATAAGTCAAGAAACAGTAGAATCACAATCAACAAATACATGCAGACATTCAGGCTAGCGAAGGCTTCAAAAAATAAGGATTTGCAGTACAGCTATGACCTTTACTAAAGATAAAAAAAGTATATGTATCTCGTTATGAGAAATCCATTTCCGGCATTATTTTTGCTTTTCAAGTTCATTTTAAGGTTAGAAATCACTTTTAAATGTCTTTTTATTAAAATCACCATAGTTCCAGATTTGAATTTCATTTAACCTTTGTACAAACAAACATATATACTCTGACAAACAGATAGTTGAAGATATTTTAGGCTTGACTGTGCATATTACATATCTATGATAGGCTGGACCAGGCCTCCATATCATTGTTTGTGCAGCCTCCTTTATTTAAGCTTAGTCTAATTGTAATGTTGAGTAAGGTTGTGGGAGGGTGGTACGGTGGTGGGAGTGGTGAGGCCCATGGGAAGAGAGACAGAGAGAGGTTGCACGCGCAACTCACAGAGAATCAACAGGAGACACATGCAGCGACATGGTAGTAGGAGGAAGGGAGTGTTGGGAGGAGGGTGAGGTTGTGGTTGGGGGGGTATGTTAGAGGGAGCAGTGAGGCCAATGGAGGGAGGGGAAAAGAGAGCCAGAGAGAGGTTGCATGCACAACTCACAGAGAATCAATGAGACAGACATGCAGAGATGTGATGGTAGAAGGGAGGAGTGTCAGGAAAACGATGGGGAGGTCGTGGGTAGAGGGAGTTGTTTCACCGGCTGAAATTCGACCAATGAGAGGCCCCCAAAGAAAGGGTGAGGGAGGTTTGAAACGACAAGAGCACTCTTTTTCTCAGCAGCCGTTGAAGTGACAACATTGCTTGGGGCTATGCTGCCGTTAGCTGCAGGCAACATCAGCCCTTTTGAATTGGAGCCCAGAATTTGTAGAACTTTTGAATAACCTTTGCTGATTCCGACGCTCAGAACTTTGCAGCTAATCGGTCAGAACAACTTTGTTAACTGAAAATCAAGCATCCATTGTGTCATAACCTTGTACTATTTTTAGAAGCACTTCCTGCTTATCTAGACTGTTGACCTTGGCGTCAACCTCAGCGTCTTGTGTTTGCCGTGCTTTAAGGTAAAACCACCATCAGTGTAAACTCATGGACAAGACTGGTCTATTTGGCATCTCCTAAATCAGGACATATCTAAAAATCAGCTAAATCTTATAAATGCTAACCACACTCTATTCTATTTCACCTCCCTATTGTCTCAACTACTAACCAGTACTAAAGCCACTCACTAATGCTAATACTTAAGAAGAAACAGATGAACTGAAAGAATGGACTGATCATCTTGTGTTTCTACATAGAAAAAAAAGGTAGGTTTCTTTTATATCTTGTGTGACTTTGTGACTTGCTTCGAAACCCAAGTCATCACACATTGTTTGATACTTCACCTGCAGAACCATGTTAAACTGTCGTTTATGCTGAAATGTTTATACAACCTTGCGACAGATGCCACTACAGACACTTAGAGGTAAGTTGTTTTTGTTTAAATATTTGTGAACCAGCACGTTAACCTTTTTTTGTTGAAATCAGTGAGGATTATGTTCAGAAGTTTAGTTATGTTTCCCAGGCGAACTTTCGTATACATACGAAGGGGCGCCTTCGTACTGCTAAGACTAGTTAGCAGTATTTATCATACATAGTGTAGGAATTAACTCTTTAAAAAATAATTCTTACTCTTGTGTCACATTTTGTCACGAGGTCAAAATGTGACACACGTGTAAGAATTCGGGAGGCGAATATGGTCAGTCGTGTCTAGTCTTTGGGCAAGACACGGCATAAAATTAAGCGAGGCTGGTTCCCGGAGATCCGTCTCCAAGGTAACACCACCACATATTGAACTAACGGGAAATTTTCAGAGAGGGGTGTACGTTCTGACACCTGCGACAAGAACCGGTGGGACGGGTCAATTTTCACCTCTCTAACCATACGCACGCGTACAGAACTCCACATTAAACTCAACCTTGTGCCGTATTATTTACTCTCGTGGGGAGGTTAACAACGTTTAGCTCAGCCCGGAAGCCGTCATTATTTTTCCGTTTAGTTGTTTTTTCGCACGAGATTTGATCGATTTAGGTGGGGGATTTTAATGTTTTGACTAGACTAATCAGTTACAATCTTCATTATTAATAATTTTCGACTTGAATAAATAAAAAAAACCTTTCTTTATTCTACTTTCATCATTAACGCACCGAGAAAAACAAGGTCCGAACCGGTAGTTTCCTGTTAGACATACCAGTGAGCATGCTCAGTACTTCCAAAAAGAATTTCACTTCCGCACAGAGCGTGTGTTCAATGGCGGACGACGCTTGGATGGAATAAACCTGGATATACAATATTTTTTTCGTCTTCACTATATCTGCATCCTTTAGGGCTTCTAGCTAGTCACTTTATGGATGACCTACACAATAATCTAACCTCTTGACGATACTAAAGTTACATTTATTTTCAAAACCTAGTGAAAAATCACTCTAAAACACATCGTCACTGTGACTGTTTCTCCTCCACGACGAGTACTTGTGTACTGTACAGTGTAGTTTATTATTATTAATAATCCCGTTTTTTCATTCATATAAGCAGCCATCATTATAGGTATTTTAGAGGTAAGTACCTCCATTTACAAAAATAATTATATTTCAATACGCTTTTATATTGTTTATGTTGTTCATTTGAAAATGCTTACCTCGAGCCTAAAAATCAGTTGCCTCGGCTATTATTGTTTTATTTTCGCTTTTCTTTTGTTTTCGTTTGAAAGTCTTTTTGTTGTTGTTGGTTTTTTCGAGAAAAGAAGGTAAAATAAATACATTTTTTCTTTTTTCTTTGAAATTATTCTGGAAATCTGTTCTTTTTTTTTAAAAAAGGAATTTTAATTATTTCACATCATTGTTATTTTTTATTTTATTTATATTTTTATCTCCCTTCTTATTGAATGAGTGTCCTATGATCGTAGTTTTTTGGGTTTTTTTTCTATTTTAATTTCATTCACCGTTTAAAACAAACGGACATTTAAAAAAAATACTATTATTTTCACTGTAGTAAATGAGACTATAGGCTAGTCATTAATGCTTTTGAGTAAAATTTTGACAGATTTGGTCTCTCCATTGTTTTTCCTATTTTTATTCTTAAGAAGAACCCTCCGTCAAAACCTTTTTAGAAGAATATAAGGTTATGGTAAAATAAATGTTATTAATCCACATTTTTAATTAAAAAAAGAAAGTTTGGAAGGAAATAATAAAAAAAAGAAGCTAAGATTGAACCTTTTTTGGCTTTTTTTTTCCAAATTAACATTTGGAAGAAAGAAAAAACATACAAACAACCATAATTGGAATATTTTAATTGGACCTATGGGATCAGTTTTTGAATTTTGTCAATGTGTTTATTGATTCAAATTCCAATCATTCATTTTTCATTCCTGATTTTAAGCTACGTTTTAAAATGTTCGAATTAAATTTTAAAGTTGTTTCATTTCTGAACTTGACAGGTACAAAAACAATATTTAAAAAAAATATTCTTCTGATATATTTCAAGTTCACAAATGGTGAAAAACGTTTTTTTAAACTTTAAATAAGTACGTTGCTTACTGTTTACCTATTAAGTCTATAGCAATTCTATGAATTCGCATTTTCATCCGTTGTCTTGAAGAAGTGGGAGATCCTTTATGAACATGCTGAAAACCAAACTGGATGGTTGTTATTTTACGACAGTTTGAAAGCAACCTGTTTATTTCGTATTTCTTTTCACCAGGAGACGATCACATTTTTTAATTAAGAAAAAGAAATAATTGGGCAAATCTATTTGTTTGTTCCCGTGGTCTTGCACTTTTATTTTATTCGGAGTTGCAGACCAGACGACACTACTGCCATGTTCTGTTTCTAGATGAATTTCTCATCTGTAAAAATGATTTGCTCATTGTCGAAATAGCCTGATATTAACATCTCGTCAGTTCCTGCATTATTTTTCTTTCTAATCTTAAAACCATATTGTATCAATAAGATCTAATGATAGATTAATTTTCTCATTTTTAGACACCTTAACTCTTTTGAGGTAACACATCTCCACTTCAACATTATATTGATATGTATGCTCTTCCATATTTTATTTTGATGACTCCCCACCGCCAAAGAAGAAAATTCCAAGTGGATCGATAAATAATTCGTATTTCATTATATTATATTATTTGGTAAAATTTAAGCGGATTACTTTTTTGTGGAAAATAGAAATATGTACTTAATGAACCCTTATGTCATTTGTGCAGTTGTCCCTGAATGTTTGAAAACAACTCTTTGATTGCTTGCAAAAATCATTAAAAAAAACAATTACTCACGAACTTTTGTAGATTCCTTGTCATGCTTTGTATTTATGGTATTCTACAAAAGATTTTATTTTTCAGTAATGTGGTTATAATACATACATAATTTGAGATCTTCTTTTTGAATATTACAATAGGACTTTAAACTCAAGTACAGGTTTAAGAATGTGTTGTTTTTTTTTAATACTATTGATCTGATGTCATAATTATTGAAATTAAGATGCACATATATAATTGTTATTGCATTTTTCTTATATAGAAGTAATTGCAATAGACACTTTATCAATATTAACAATCTTATAACTGATCAGAAATTCCCCTGACATTGTTACTAATTTATAAATTGGGAAATACTATTTATTACATAAAAATACTTATAAAATTATGTTGATGGCATTATTTGTTTTATCTAAAAGTCTAGAAAACAATGTCAAGATGTCTATGGAAGTAGGGAGGTCAGGTGAATTTTGGTTGTGTAATGAGTGTTATTGAAAGATTTTCTGAGCACAAAGTACTTTATTTGACCAAAATCTGCCTATTAGATTGAAAGTTTGAAGATTTTGTAAGAATTTGAAATTGTAAATAATGGAATCTAGCCTGTCCACAAGGCCCAAATGAGAAAGGAAAATCCCTTTACTGCAAAATTTGCCCACTTTCTGGGATGAAATTTGGGAGAAATTAGGTAAATCACTGTGGGGAACTCATATTTGAGGTTTATATTTTCGTAAGACCGATGTTTCCATGGCAACTGTGGCTATAACTGATTTCCTGGTCAAAGGATGTCAAAATTTGATTATAAGACAAATGTTTTGGTTGGAACATTTAAATTGTCAGATTTAAAATCTGTTGTTCACTCTTTGAAAGAAACTGTTGCTATGGCTAATTAGTGTTGTCATAACAAACAGATATAGTACAGAAAATGCATCTTTTGTTAAAGATTTATTTTAATTTTTTTTTTTATTGGTAAATGATTGCAAATCTTTGGGTGCAATATCTGATCAAATCCTGTTGATTAGCAGTTGATAGATGAAAGATATTCTCTGCTCATTGATATTAGAAATATAGCTCAAACTAATTTCCATAAAATCTACACAAACTAAGTGCTATTTATTTGAGAGGTCTCTAGTTCAATAATTTATAAATTCTACAGTATTTTGATAATGTTGAAATCTCAGTTATTATTTGAGCATCATATTAAATTCAACCATTGCTCACTCAGTTATACTGTTTGTAAGCAGAAATTGTGATTTCTCCATGGTTGTCTTAGTCACATAAACTCCTGCATAGATTTCACTTATTTATGACTGAAGTTTCTCTTTACAAACTATTTTGGTCCAATTTTAAAGAGATGAGCCAAATAGCACTCCTGAATATCTGCAATTGACACATCTCGCAATAGAATCAGAAGAAGCTGACTTTGGCTGATTGGATACTAAACCACCCAATTTATTGTTACCTTTTCTACTTTACTCTTTGCATTGCTGTGAATTCCAATCTTTTCCCCCATTACTTCTGTGAACTTTGGTTAACTTGCCACATTTCACAAACATGATTTAGAGAATTGGTTAAAATGTGTTAAATCATCAAAGATTTTATAACCCAACTCTATTTAGTCATTTTGGTCTTATTATTACAACAGAAGTTTATTGTTGTCTACTGTCAAGTAAAAAGATGTAAAATGTGTATTGATAAATGATTTAGACTAGGAAATTGGAAAAGGTGTTTTGTAAAAGTATAAACTATAAAGTAGGAATGGCTTCTAGCTACACCATTAGATTCACAATAACTTAAATATTCAATCTTTATTAGTGGATGAAGTATTGGAACATACCACATTTTTATTAAATTTGACTAGTTTTTACCTTCATCCTAATTTTAGTTGTTTTTATACAACTTATTAATTTGGGCCACTGTTTCTATGGCAACGATTTGCGCTGTTATTCGTTGCCATAGAAACGGTGGCACGAATTAATAAGTTGTATAAGAACTAGTCAAATTTAATTTTAACTTAAATACTATTCTATATTTGTTTTTAAAGATTTTCACCTCCTAAGCCAAGCCTATTTGTCATTAGGAATGGGACAGTATAGTTTGGTCTTCATTAGGCACCATGTTTCAGTTTTCAACTGATATTATAACAAAATTGTAGGCGGAGTGTCTTTATCTATTCATAAGCAACAGGGTATCCTACAAATATCTTGAAAATTGTTTATTGATTTTGAATTTTTTAGTGGAGTATTTTTATTTGAATTCTCCTCAGTGTGTACAAATGGACTTATGTTTGTTGTGTGGATGTAAGGGAATCCGACAATGGTAGATGTGATCAGACAATGTGGAAAAGAAAGATTGAGAAAAGCATGTTACGTCTCAAAGATATTTATCATGAAGATAAACCTTTATGCATTTTGTCGCTGCAAGGAACATTGCAGAGATGTGTGACCATCGATGCTCTGTAGTAGAAATGAAATGAAGGGTGTTTTGTATGCTTTGGTGACCTAGTTAGTTCGGTTGAAATAGAAGGAACCCACACACATAGACACAAATCCTGACACCATAGACCCACCCACGCATATTTATTTGGACTTAACATCCAGGAAACATAAATCACACCAAACACCACCACCTACTTAACAGCCTACACAAGAAATCAATTTTATCTAAACACCCCGCTCCCTACCCCCACCCACTTTATAGCTCATACAGGCTCTATCTAAACACCCATACCACACCAGCCCATATGTGTCTGTGCGTGTGTGTTCCTTCTATTTCAACCAAAATAATTAGGTCACCAACGCATACAAAACACCCAGCGTGGATGGTCGCACGTCTATGCAATGTTCAAATTTCTTCTGAGGAAGTTGCTGGCAGCGACGAAATGCATAAAGGTTTATCTTCATGATAATAAATGTTTGAGACATACGTACAACAGCAATCACTTTATTATATAAAATTCACAGATGAAATATAATAAATAACTTTTTCAAATTTCTTTACTTTTCTGCTAACTCTGGGATTAATTTTGTGGGTGTTGTATTGTTTTTAAACATATCGAGAAATTTACCTTTTCGTTATGTACTTTTTTCTTTCAAGGATACAATTTTCTCAATAGATAAAACTAATGAAAATATTTTTATATGCATATTTTGTTTACCTTTCTACTCTCACTGTATTTACCTTAGAATATTAAAAAAGAACATTTTTGGTTTACATCAAGTTGAATTTTATGGTTACTTTTTAAATTCCTCCATCATTGCATTTTGAACAGATTGTAATTAATTAGAACCTTTGTTGTAATCTCTGTTCACAATCACAGGTTTCTAACTACAGTAGTTGCAAATGTATAGCATAAGAAGCATGCTCTTGGTCCAGTGGCTTGCACAATTAGTTAAGAGTATGATATTTAGTGAATCCACTCATTGAAGTCATCATGGACCATCCTCACAAACATAACATTTTTGTTAGTTACAAAACTCTGGTAGCAAGATTAAAACATGAAATGTCTATAAACGTATTGATGATCATTCCTGGGCAACAACAAAGGCTGATCCATTAGTCTAGAAACTGTTATTAATTTTACATGAGTTGTGCACTAGTTTACTCTTACCACTAGATCTTGTTATACTTATTGCATATTTTGTTCATTGGTTTTTCCATTTAACGTTTAGCTCATAGGGAAGTAGAATACATTCATTTGCCTTGCTTGCAAATTCATAATGAGTAATAAGTGTTTTTCTCTGCTGTATATTCATTTTTTAATAACATATCAGGTCATCCCATAAGTAATGTCTGAATGTAGGGTCAGAAAATTTTTTTTTAAATTGTTAAATTTTAAATTATTCATTAACATAGGTTCCATCACCAACTTCATAATACTATTTTGTAAAATTCTCATAGTTTGAAGAAAAAGAATGTAGAGGGTTGTTTCCATTTCTTTGTGTTTCAAGAACTAGTCCATTAAGATGGTTCCATAAACTCTGGAATAAGTGGTAATCAGATGAAGCAAGATCTGGAGAATACAGTGTGGAATTTTTTCCTAGCCGCGGTCTGATCTTTTCAGAAGGGACTGTTCATTATCATGATGGAACAGCACACCATTGCGATTGATCAAGCGGGGCCTTTTTTTCCTTTTAAAGCAGTGTTTAAATGCTCTAATTGCTAACAATAGATATCTGCTGTAATTGTCACATTGACCAGTAGCAACTCAAAGTGGACCACACCAATGCAGTCCCACCAAACATGTAGCAAGACATTTGGGTTGGGCTTTAGTTTGTTTGCATCCAATAAGCCATTGTCCGCACTGTCTTATATTCTTGGAAAATATCCATTTTTCATCACCAGTTATTAATCTGTCCAAAAATGGCGAGATGCATTCACAAGAGTACAAACCTGCAGATATCCACTCTTGATTTACGGTTGGCATCTGTCAAATCATTGGGAATCCACTTATCAAGTTTAGGCATCTTTCCATGTTGTTGCAGATAATGGTGAACCATTGAATGGCATGAATTCAGTTTTTAAGCCAGTTCCTCAACTATATCAGCATTATTTCTATCGAGTTCAGACAAAAGCAGGTCATTGTTAAACTCCATAGGACAACCTGTTTGTGGCGCATCTCTTAAGCTGATATATTGATAAATGATTTAGACAATGAAATTGGAAATGTTATTTTGTAAAAATATAAACTTTAAAGTAGGAATGGCTTAGTTCTAGCTATACCATTAAATTCACAATAACTTAAATACTATTCTATATCTATTTTTAAAGATGTTAAAGCCTATTTGTCATTAGGAATGGGACTATAGTTTGGGCTTTCATTTTGATGTTCTAGATACCATGTTTCAGTTTTCAACAGATATAACAAAATTGTAGGTGGAGTAGCTTTATCTATTCATAATCAACAGGGTTTACTACAAGTATCTTGAACAGTTGTTTATTTATTTTGAATATTTTATTTTTTAGTGGAGTATTTTTATTTGACTTCTCCTCAGTGTGTATAAATGGACTCCTAAAAAGTTCTGTCCTGTAGAAAATAACTTTTTCTCATTAATCCGGCAACAGCAATCACTTTATTATATACATCCCTATATGCAATATAATAAATACCATAGTAGACTAGACCATATTTGATGATTTTAACATAAACCTTTCAAACTATCTTTGGCAATTTCTTTAGTTTAGAGAATCTATCCTATAAAAACCATAAATATTTTGGGTGGCTTTTCCAGCATTATTGCCTTTTTCTGAACTCTTAAAGCATAACATGCCTTGTTTGCTCAGTACACATGTCCATCTTTAGGAGGGTCAAGTTGTTAATGTGAGTAACTAAATTTTGTTGAATCATACTGTGATGTAACTTACTCATTTAAAACTATAAAACACGTACTAGCGTATATTATCATATAGGCAATTTAGAATAGTGAAAATATTCAATCTATCGCTATCAAATTTCTGACATTACTTATGGGATGACCTCATCTATACCTTGCAAATACAAAGCAAAATATTAATTTTTACTTGTTGATTTGGTACCCATACAGATGTCAACATTGTAAAAAAAACATTTCAATATTTTATGACAGAAAAAAAAAAAGGTTGCAATTTGTGTGGCTTTGACTAAATAAACTACTTTTGTATCATATTGTACTTACGATACAAATTTATTTTTGCAGACTTAGTTCATAAGCAAAATAGTGATAATCAAAAATGTTTGGTTGCTAAAAGATTCTGCTTATGCTAGACAATTGATATTTGATGACTGAAGTTAATTTTAGTTTCCACAAAGAATTTGCTTTGTGGATAATAAGGTAAAGCATCCCGTTTCTTATGAGGCAACTCCCATTGAAGTATAAATGACCAGTGAATAAGTTCCAGTTTCCGTTGCATGCGTCATCTTAGTGATCCTTGCAAGTTTCAAGTTTGGTCAAGACCAGGACTTATACTTACAAGTTTTTATGACTACCCCCTTGGCAGGATGCAAGTCTGTTGAACCCTAATTTCACAGCTTAGAGTGTACTCAATTAAGTTGTGCACAGGAAAATTTGTCCTAATGAAGAGTTTTCCACACTCTTCGCTCATACAGGGAATCGAAACCCGAGGCAGATGTACCAACCATTATACTATCTAGCGGACAATAATGGGAGTATTAGTTATTTTTGGTAATCTAGTAGAAATTTTTATGCCTTGATTTTTTTATTTTTTTATCAATGAAATAGTAGCTAAGGGTGACGTCATCAGTATACGCCTGGTTCTAAACAGTAGTGTTATTACATAGAAAAAAATCACTTATTTCTTTCTTTGTCATTTCTTTCATTATTTTGACTGCAATTTCACATGGTTTGTCACATAAAGGACAGCCAGTTTATACTGAATAAGAAGATTTGATAAGTTTTAGTTATTCTATCTATTTTTCATTCGTTTTTTTTGCTCGCAAACTTCGAGCAGCTATGGCTAATTTATTCTATATTCTAATTTCTATGTAATTTATATGCTTTCAATCAATAAGATCTTCGTTTCTTCCAGAAATTTGTCAGTTTTCAGAAAAATTATTTCTTAAAGGTTTTGGGCAAGGTTTATTTACAGACTATAATGCTAAACTTTACTTGTGTCGTGTATTGGACTCCCATCTGGTAGGATAAATGTTTAAATAAAATAATGATAATATATGAAGATTATTAAAGCAGTTACTTTTAAGTACTGACCGATTGCCAAAAAGAGATTCTGATTATAAACTAATCTTAAGATAAAGCAAACACGACTAGTATTTCTTTCCGTAAAAGTTTTTTAAAAAAATTACTAGACCATATTTGATGATTTTAACATAAAACGTACCTATTATTATTTAAATCTTTTTTTTTTTTATTTTTCACTTAGAAAAATATTTTGTGTAAAAAGATCATGAAACTGTAAAGGTTTAATTATTTTTATTGAGAGAATTTGAACTGACGACTTTCATCACAGTTAAAAATACATTCTGTTGGAATTAAAATTAATACAAACATGCTGTATATGAAATGTTCCTCAGGGAAAGAGTGGACTAATTTATTCAAATCTTATTTTCGATCAAAACCAAAAGAGTAAAATTCCACTGTTGTATAGTAGGTAATTCAAGTTGAGACCTTCATTAAAGCCATATAAAGATGATGAGCTTCATGTGTTCATCATACTTACCCCTGGGACAATCATTTTTTATTTCAAGCTTATGGACAAACACCATAATGGTCATCATCATCATCATCATGAGCTACTATATCGAACATGTACTTAAAAAATATATAATCACATGAATTTACCTCTTTCAGTTTCTTATTCTTTTTATATTATAATTTATTCATTGCACATAAAATATGCAGGTGTTAGAGTATTTATGTGCAAACTTAAATCTCAAGAAAAAGCTATTAGTAGATCATTTCTTAAAATAAATTGGAGTCATGATACTTACCATGATATTTATGTAAGAAATATAATTTTGTATTAGAGAAATTAATTTACTACTACAAATAATATCTGAAATCAGTTATATTTATTATCCCTTTCTATTAAGAAGGCTGAAAGATTAAAGGATGCTTTTCATACAATTTTGTGAAGTTCAAGTCAGGGCTTTGTAGTCGGACACAAAACATCTGATTTCGACTCCTCAATTTATGGTTCCTCTGGCTTTAAAATGGCTAAAATTGGCTAGATCTTTCATTTCCAGCTATGTTATTTAATTATACTTTCTTGAACCTTTTAATACTATGTTTAAGTACCAATTACATCTGTATAACCAAGAGTTATACATTTTCAAAAGTAGAGAAAAAAATTTGCAGGTAATTTTTTGTGCTTTCAATCCATAAGACTTCCGTTTTCTCAGGAAATTTGTCAGTTTTGAAAAGTTAATTGTTTAAGGTTTTGCAGAGGGTTTATTTACATTCAGGCAGGCCTTCCACAGGAAGTAGCTCAAAAGCCGACCTATTGGGCTGGTTTTCAAGTAGTAATGTTACAATTTACATTTACTTGGTGTTGGAGTCAGTCAGTATATTTTTCCCGACTGTGACTCCAGTAACCCAAAATTCCTCAGACTCCGACTCCACAGCCCTGGTTCAAGTCTTGACTTTAGACTTTAGATTGTCATTTGGATTGGCTTGTGCATGTTGAAATTTTAAGCCAATATATTCTTGATTGTGTACTCAGGCTTTTAAGAAACTAGAAAATGTCAACATCAGCATGATTTTTACTTTGTGAAGATATGATCACTTTATGTACTATAATTGGCCAGAGATGAAGGATATAACATTTTAATGTAATTGATGACATTTTTGCTGCCACATGCTCTCTTACAAATACATATAAATATATAATTATCGAAGTAGCCAATTATAGCATTTTATCTCTTATATTGCAAAGAAATTAACAGAACTTAATTGGTACTTTGTTATCTGTATGTCACTCATATTCAGTAGTTAGCTCCCTTGTTAATCATATTTTTTTTTTAAAAAATAGCTAATTATGAGTAACTAATGTGGTACTCTCATTTTTTTTTTTGTTTTTTTGTGCTAATTTCTGTTTGCTAAATAAATGTAAATAAAAAAAAGTTAAGGACATTTCGGCAACTTGGCTGTTATTATCTTATGATAATAACCTAGAGCTTGGGTTAGTCAGCCAGTCAGGGCAAATTATTTTTATAAAACCTTTCTAAAACATCATTAGTTACTCATAATTAGCAATTTAAAATTTTTATTATGATTAACAAGGGAGTTAACTGAATATGAGTGGCATACAGGTAACCAGGAAGTACCTTTTAATTTATAAAACTAAATGCAAATTTCATGTCTTTATTTACTTTATTTTAAACTTTATTAAGTTGTAATGTTCATTAGCTGATTTTTACTGTTCGGATAATTCAAGCAAGTTTTCTGACCCTAGTTGAACTTAAGATCTGCTCAGAATTTGCACTACTGATGCTGAACTTCAAATCAAGACTCTTCTCTTTACTAATGTGGTTATCAGATCAGATCAGATCAGAACAGTTGTTATCCGATCATAAAGGCATCTGATTTAGCTTTCTTTTTATATTAGAATTTGTATAAATATTTATTTATTTTTTTATTACTATGGCTATTGCGTAGTCATAGGGCATTAGAATGAAAGCTACAAAGTCTGTAGTTCCATCCCTTGGTTTCAGTTACTTATATTTAGATTTTAGAAGGAAAAATCTTTGAAATGCGCATGCTCCTTTCTTCTTCTTCTTTTATTGTTATATGTCTTGTAAAATTCTTGAATACTCTTGTAGCCAACCCACCAAGGCTCGAAATTAACGTTGTCCCGGGTGTAAGCTTGGTTCAATGACAGATATTAACAGATTAAAAATGCAACAAAATATTATGTACTTACAGAGATCCTTTATTCATATTAATGACTGTAGTCAACCAAACACGTGTGTCTCTACTGAGCTCTTTATTCTACTGATGAACACAATCAGTAAATGGCTGCTCGTTCACCAGAATGTAAAACAGCGCCCCCTAGCGGAAGTCTTCTGCCTAAGGGGAATAACCTATGATACTTACTTAACACCGGGGACAGTAAAAAACGTGTTTGGTACAAACAAATATCTCTGGGATAGAAGTGATTTTTTTAAAAAATGTTGTTTTTTTAAAAAAATTTGGTAAGGATTGTTCTTGTCGTTTTGTTGTTTTTATTATAGTAGAAAAACAAAGTCAACTCCAGGTTAGGACTGGAGTTTGACAATTATTTATTTCCTCAACATTTTAATGGTATTTTATCATCTATAGTTGTTAGTAGCTATTGATGATAATAACAAAGTAAAGAAACAACATTTTGATTTTGGGATAGTTTACATTTCCTTTGGGGTGGTAGTGAAAAAAGTTAGTCTGGAGCCCTGCAACCCACCTCGAATCACATGCATATGTAGATGACATAATTTTTAGCAAGAGGTAAACCTTTTAAGCTGATTGGTTGTTCCAGCAGAGAACAAAAAAAGAATTGTAGACTCCAAGAAATTAATTGGTAGTTCTGTAAAATAATATGAATCCATGGCTCTATTTAATTATACAAACATTTGTATATGTATTTCTGATTTTCTCTGCAGAAAGGTTTCATGCTATAACTCCCTCCTTTGTGATGCTATATGTAAATTCTTATAATTATACTCTTTCAGATCACCTAATAATCTAATTGTAGTTCTCAATATCATTTAGTATCATGTGACAATTCATACAGTTATTTATTTATTCATCCTGAGTAATTATAAGGCTTCTAGTTGGCTATTAATTCAAATGAGTCTGGCTCTGAATTTAGAAGTTTTTGTATAGTAACTCCATGACCAAATTTTGGGCAAAATACAAGGAATGGCTATAATATTTGATTGTTATTGCTGAAACAAGCAACCTAGATAAATATTTTTTTGACAGCTTATTACAATACTATCTAGGTATATTGTGTAGAATTTATAGCTTAATTGGGGAAAAGAAAATCCCAAAATAACCATAAAAGCGTATTTTTTGCATTATTCAGAGTGATCAAAAGTTAAGGAACAGTATTCAATTTTTCCATTTATTGATAGGCATTAGTGTTTAATAACTATCATAAATTACTTTATTTAGGTTAACATATTACTGGAACCAATATCACCGCCAATATGGCCACTCCTTTGAGGAAACAAACCATGCTATCAGAAAAAAAGAAAAGAGTGGAATGTCAATTTCAGGCATTGCAAATGAATTTGGACGATCTAAAAGTTATGTTCACAGAATAATCACCCAAAATAAAAAGTCTAATATGCTACAATCCAAAAAGTCTGGATGACCTCATAAAACTACAAAGAGGAAAGACTGCATGATGGTAAGGACATCCATGACAGACAGATTCAAGACTGATGCTGAGATTTCACACGAGTTAGGTGAGAAATCAGCTTTGCAAGTGTCTAGACACTGTTTCACGTCAACTGATCAAAGCTGGGTTGAAATCTCGGACCCCTGGGTTAAATCTTTTATCAGTCATGAGAACCATAAAGAGCATCCAGTATACTACAGAACATGTTCTTTGGACTCCTAAACAGTGGGCCCAGGTTCATTTTAGTGATGAATCTAAGTTCAACTTACTGGGATCTGATGGTAAAAGGCCCCAAAAGATTGTAAGGCATAGGGTAAGTGAGAGGCTGGCCCCTCAATGTGTTAAGGCAAGTCTGAAGTTTGGAGGTGGCAGTGTGATGGTTTGAGACGTCATCTCTGCAGCTGGCGTTGGCCCTCTGGTTCGTTTGCTTAGCAAGGTGAATGCTGAAGTCTATAAAGAAATTATCCGACAGCATATCATTCCACACCTCCATTTAGTTGAGAATCAGCCGCCCATTTTGATGCAGGATAATGCACACTGTGATACAGTCAAGAAAGTTAGGGACTTCATGAACCAGAAAGGACTTCCAATAATGATCTGGCCTGCCCAAAGCCCTGGCCTCAATCCAATAGAAAAAGTATGGAAGTTGATAGAAGAGTGTTATATCGGTTGACACCTGCAGTAATAATTTTGGAGTTCTATAAAGTAAAAATAACCCCTCTTTCATAGCTACAGCTTAGAAGAAACAAGGATAACCTTGTTTTTGTTAGACTCTATAGATCCTCTTGTTTGCCTTCAACTTGTAATAACACAATATAAACTCATACACTCCGGGGTCTTCAATTCACTTTTATTACACTTGAACATTAGACATTTACACACTAGGATGCTAAACCTTTTGAACACAGTAAAATATAAGAAAGAGGGAGAGTTCCACTACTGATCATTAACAAAGAAAGCTAACAGTTATCTTTCTTTTGTATATGATATATTGACAGTTTTGTCTATTCACTTTGATGAAACAAACTTATATTTGATACTTCATGGTGGTTTTAGATGTTGATTAATTTGGACACCCTTTACCATTGCACTGTAGCTGGAGATATGGTCAAATTCCTTTAATGTCCAAAGAACATTCCTTTGCTTTGATATTAACTTGTCTGGAGAAGTGGTTGTTGTTGTCATATTTCTGGGCTACCAATCAATGATTTGTCAGTAATTTTTTTATATTATATTCAATATACACACTATAGACATAAAGGAACAGTAAAGCATCAATAGAGAAAGTTTTTCTTTTTCGATTGACTACTAAAAACATCTACATATGGAGTTTTTTTGTATACATTATCCTGAATGCTTTAACTAAATATTTACGTGGAACATTCCACAGATACTTTAAATAAATTTTACTTTTGTGTTGAGCCAAATAAATACAGCAATACCTTGAATAGTGCCGTTAATGTATTGTTGCACAAATTAATATAACTTTTTTTTTTTTTTTTTTTTTTTTTTTTTTT